>OU426985.1:2080274-2305919 GCA_911387785.2 Aelia acuminata | reverse complement strand
CCCCCCCCGCTCGAAATTAAAAAAGAATGTCGTATTTTAAAGGTACCACCCCAATTATATTGCAATCCACCATCAAACCGATAAAATCTGAAAAACTTGAATTATTACTTTCATTGGGCCCCCCCCCTGCTCGAAATTTAAAAAGAGTGTCGTATTTTAAAGGTACCACCCCAATTATATTGGAATCCACCATCAAACCGATAAAATCTGAAAAACTTGAATTATTAATTTTTTGGGCCCCACCCCGCTCGAAATTAAAAAAGAATGTCGTATTTTAAAGGTACCACCCCAATTATATTGCAATCCACCATCAAACCGATAAAATCTGAAAAACTTGAATTATTACTTTCTTTGGGCCCCCCCCTGCTCGAAATTTAAAAAGAGTGTCGTATTTTAAAGGTACCACCCCAATTATATTGAAATCCACCATCAAACCGATAAAATCTGAAAAACTTGAATTTTTACTTTCTTTGGGCCCCCCCTGCTCGAAATTTAAAAAGAGTGTCGTATTTTAAAAGTACCACCCTAATTATATTGGAATCCACCATCAAACCGATAAAATCTGAAAAACTTAATATTTTACTTTCTTTGGGCCCCCCCCGCTCGAAATTTAATTTGGATATCATATTTTTAATGTACCACCGCCATTATTTTGGAATCCACCATCAAACCGATAAAATCTTGAAAAACTTGAATTTTTACTTTCTTTGGGCCCCCCCCCGCTCGAAATTTAAAAAGAATGTCGTATTTTAAAGGTACCATTCCAATTATATTGGAATCCAGCATCAAACCGATAAAATCTGAAAAACTTGAATTATAACTTTCTTTGGGCCCCCCCCGCTCGAAATTTAAAAAGAATGTAGTATTTTAAAGGTACCATTCCAATTATATTGGAATCCAGCATCAAACCGATAAAATCTGAAAAACTTGAATTATTAATTTTTTGGGGCCCCCCGCTCGAAATTTAAAAAGAATGTCGTATTTTAAAGGTACCACCCCAATTATATTGGAATCCACCATCAAACCGATAAAATCTGAAAAACTTGAATTTTTACTTTCTTTGCCCCCCCCCACTCGAAATTTAAAAAGAATGTTGTATTTTAAAGGTACCACCCCAATTATATTGGAATCCACCATCAAACCGAAAAAATCTGAAAAACTTGAATTATTACTTTCTTTGGGCCCCCCCCCCCACTCGAAATTTATAATGAACATTCATATCTTTCGAATTTATAATTAATTAAACAAATTAAACCGTGAGCCTCATTATACGCCTATCTATATCTATTTAAGCGCCCTGCCAACAGAGCGGTTAAAATACTATAGGGATTAAGTATTGCAAAATTGCATACTTTTACCCCTTATTTAATACCTCCTTTGTATGTTACCCGCTCTTTAATATAGCCGAAATGAAATTAGTCCGCTCGTAAATGGTCCTTTTAGCCGCTCCTCTTGCCCGCTCCTTACAAGCCGCTTGAAGTAATCTTATGCTAAAAAGAGCGGCTATCTGTCATTTTATATACATATATATATATATATATATATATATATCGAGAGAGAAGAAAACTTGAATATCATTAAGCACAAAAATTATAATATGATTTTTATTGTTATTTTTTATTAATTAATTTTTATTAGTTAATTTAAAAATATAAGTGCTTAAGAAAGTAAAGGAAAAAAAAAAGGAAATTAAACCATTAAAAATTTCACTGATTTTAGACCACAAGGCGCTAAATACGTTACTTTGTCTGGTCAGACCATATGGCAATTGAAGTCGTTATACAACTAGAATAAGAAGAACGAATAGAGCATGTTGTACCCAATAATCCAAAACTAATTTGGAACCCTTCTGAATGTGCCAACTATAAGAACAATGTGGAAAAGAAAATTGAATCTTGTGAAAATATAGATTTAACTGTCCTTAAAGAGATAATAAGAGATAGTGCTAAGTATATGCAAAGTAATAACAAATCATTCAAACAAATTCAACCATGGGTTGATCGTCATTGTTTAAAAAATAGAACCATAGTATTTAATTTATTAAATCTTTTAAGAAAAACTAGAGCAAAGGTTGTTCAGCAGAAGTATACTACAGAGAAGAGAAAGTATTTTGACCTTTGTGAACAGAAACGTAAAAGCTATTATTTAGAAGCAGCTAATGCAATCAAAAATTCAAAAAACTCGAGTGAATTTTGGTCTCAAGTGAATAAATTGAAAAAGAGAGGTGGACAATTTGGAGACAATATTGAAATGAATGTTTGGGTCAATCATTTCAGTGAAGTTTTTAATCCGAGTCAAACTGTAACTCATATCCATTATGCTGCTCCATTACAAGAAGACGTTAGCCTTGATTGTCCTTTCAATATTACTGAACTACTTTCTACCTTGAATAAATTTAAAAATGGTAAAGCACCTGGTCTAGATGGTATTGTCTATGAGTTTTACAAGTTCGCTCTTAAAAGTTTCCTAGAATTGCGGTTAGAATCGATTAATAATTATTTAGATAAAGGTTCGATTCCAGACCGTATGAACAAGGCTGTTGTATTTCCACTGTTTAAGAAGGGAGATCCAAATCAGGCATGTAATTATAGAGGAATAGTCCTACAGAATACCATCAAGAAAGTTTATACGAGTTTATTAGCTGGAAGACTAAAGTAATGGATGCAAGATAAAAAACTGTTATGCGAGGAGCAGGCTGGATTCAGGGAAGGTTACTCAACTAACTATGGTTGGCGCTATGGTTACTCAACTAACTATGGTTGGCGCTATGGTCCCTGTAGGACCTTGGCCCTTCCTTCCTCTTGGCCTCCTACAATCTTCCTCCATTCGGCTCGATTTTCTGCCGCGCTCCTCCATTCCACCACTCCCATCAGTCGAAGTTCCGCCTCCAAATCTTCCTGCCATCGCAGTCTAGTTCTGCCTCTTTCTCTTTTACCATCCGGGCGTCCTTCCATTATTTGCTTCGGGATTCTTCCTTGAACAATCCGTTGTAAGTGCCCCAACCATCTTATTCTACCTTTTTTGATAGAGGAAACTAGGTCTGGATCCTCGTACAGGTCCCTAAGTTCCCTATTTGTTTTAATTCGAAACTTATTTGCGTCTATCCTGGTTGGGCCATATATTTTTCTTTGGATCTTTCTCTCCCATGCGTTTAGAAGTCTCTCTCGCTGTTTTGTTAGGGTCCACGCCTCGCTACCATACATCACCACTGGTCGGAGCACCATCTTGTAGACTCTTGTTTTAATGTTCCGGGATATTTCTTGGTTTTGGAAAATTCTCTTTAAAGACCAGTAGCGCCTGTTGCCACTTTGGATACTCGCTTTGATCTCATCCTCTATTTTATTGGTACGTATCACAATTGTGCCAAGATATTTGAATTTTACAATATCTTCGAAATTATACCCTCCAGTTACCAGTGATCCTACAGAATCCCCTTTTCTGGACGTGTACATGTACTTGGTCTTGCTTTCATTTATTTCCAGTCCCATTTGTTTTGCAGCTTCTTCGCATTTTTCGAAGATACCTATAAGCACATCTTGGGATCTTGCTGTAATGACCGCATCATCGGTAAACGCGAGGAGCTGTATTTTTCATCATAAATGCACCCTTTCCTCCTACCTTGCACTGACCTGATAACTGTTTCCAGTGCTAGATTGAAAAATTACTGGTGATAGGGGATCTCCTTGCCTTACACCTTTTTCTATCGAAAAGCCAGCGGTGATTTCTCCCAGGACCTTTACCACGCCTCTGCTGTTCTTTAAGGTCATTTCGATTAATCTTATAACTTTTGTGTGGCAACCTAGGTTCCTGAGATTCTCATACAGCTTGTTCCGATCTATAATGTCGTATGCTTGCCTAAAGTCGATTAAGATGTGGTGTAGGTTTTTGTTCCACTCATAGCACTTTTCGAGCATCTTCCGGATCTTGAAGATGTGATCAATAGTGGACCTTCCCGGACGGAACCCACACTGGTATTCACCAATCACATTTTCTGCTGCATCCATGACTCTTTTAAGCAATAAAATGGCGAAAACTTTATAGATTGCATTTAGCAGTGATATGCCTCTATAGTTTTGGCAGTCCATTTTATCACCCTTCTTGTGTATGGGTACAATTACAGCTGTAGACCATTCGTCTGGAATTTCCTCCTTATCCCATATTTCCGTTATCAGATTGTATATTTCTTGGCACAATCTGTTTCCACCGTATTTGATCATTTCAGCCGGTATTCCGTCTATTCCTGGCGATTAGTTCCTTTTTAGCTCGCGTATGACATCCTCTACCTCTTCTGGATCCGGGGGTTCTATGTCTGTATCCACCTCTAAAGTACCGAACTCATTTTCCATTGGCCTTCGTTCAGGTTTTTCTTGGCCCGGATTTAGCAGTTCGCTAAAAAAGCATCTCCATCTCTCTTTTACATCCTCTTTGCATCCCAGGAGCACACCATCTTTATCCTTGCATAGGCTTATTCTAGGTTGAAATCCTTTCCTCAATACTTTCAGCCAGTTGTAGAATCCTGTACTGTATTTGGCCTCAAAATCATCGATCATAGACTTTAGGTCTTCTTCCTCCTTCTTCCTATTTTTCTCTCTACATAACTTTTTGGTGACTTCTCTACTTTTTCTGTAGCTTTCAACCGTTAGTCTTGTTCTTCTCTGGACCATGTTAATATATGCCTTTTTCTTCTCTTCCACAGACTTTTGGCATTCTTGATCAAACCAGTGTTTGCTTCTTCTATTCCCTCTACTTTCCTATATTGTCTTCTCCGCTGCCTCAGTCACTGCTATTTTAATTTTTTCCCATTTGTTCTGAATATCGTTTACCCCTGATGTGTTATTTTCGAGATATTCTTCCACTTTGTCTGCGTATTTCTTTTGGATTTCGGGGTTTTTTAATTCATTAATGTTATAGTATTTGCTGCTTTTCATGTTTATTTCCGCCTTCCTGATTGCCATTCTCTGTCTATACCTTACACTCAATGTTGCTCAACAGTAGATAATATTTTTGTACTCACTAACTTGATTCAAATGAAATGGCATGAAGGAGTCAAGAAAATCTATTGCTTCTTTATAGATTTCAAATCTGCCTTTGATTCTGTGGAGAGGCATGCTCTCCTTTTCAAGCTGTCACAGTTAGCGGTTTCGACAAAATTTATAAGAGCTGTTGCAAGTCTCCGAAAGTATCTGCTTCTCGTAGATGTATCTGTTAGCTTTCGGGGTGTCTTTAAAATGTCGTACTCCAATGCCCTGCCACCTGCAGTTGGCCCATTCCTCAAACGAGTTTTAGTAAGAAAAAATCTAGTAAGAAAAAGACGTTAGTCTCTCCCAATCATAAATTGAGTGATTTTCAATTGGATCATGTTGCCATCTCTAGAAGGAATTCTAGCAAAATTCAAAATATTAGGGTTGTAAGAGCAATCAATGTAGTTTTCAGATCATTTATCTTCTCAAATTAAGATGAATTTTATTGCGAAAAAGAATAAGTGTGAGTTAAGCTGAAAAATTAAGTCAATAGATAGGGATTTTTCGGTAAAAGAAAAAGGCTGGGAATTTCAAGCCAAAGTTAAAGAACCAGAAAATTGGGAGGATTTAACTAAAACTTGAGTAGAGGTTGCGGGAAATTTGGCCTCACAGGATTTCAGGAAGAAAAGGGAGTGGTGGAATTTAGAGTGCGAAGAGGCTGTCAGGAAAAGACTGAAAACCCGGAAAATGTGGAATCAGAATAAAATGGTGGAAAACCTGAAGCATTATCATGAGGAAAGAAGGTCCACTCAAAAATTGAAATTGAAGAACACAAGAAGAAAATTCCTTAACAATCAAATCTCGGAAATGGAAGAGAGTTTTAAGAAGAATGAAACAAGAATTTTTTATCGGGCTTTCAAGAATAAAATCAAAGGATATTCGCCACCAGAATTGGTACTTCAGAAAGAAGATGGAAATTTGGCTCTGAATAATGTGGAAAATTGTTCTAAAACAGATGTTAATAATTACAGGAGAATTTCTCTGTTATCGGCCACTTATAAAAATTTCTCAAAATTGTTGTTAAATAGATTGGAACCACAAATAGGTCATAAAATTGGGAAATATCAGGGGGGGGGGGTTTAGAAAGGGAAGTGTCAAGAACAAATTTTAAGTCTAAAATTACTCATAAAATATTATATAGGATTTTTTAAAAGAAGGAGTCTCTTCCGTATTTAAAAGTTTATTTGTGTCCCTATGTTTCGAGCTATTGGCTCATCCTCTGGGAAGTGGCCAGCACCCCATCTCCTTGGAAAAATCAAATTAGCTTTCAGAATCAGAAACGTAAATAAGCCGGACGGATTTAATGGAAAAAGACTAAAGCTTAGGAAACTGGCTAAACAAATTGGAACTTGGAATATTCAAGGACTAAAGATGTAGGAAACTGAAGTACTGGAGAACATGGAGATCTATACAACATGCATGAAAACAGGAAAAGTACCAAAGGATTGGTTAATGGGAGACATTATACCTATCCACAAAAAAGGAAAGAAGAACATCTGAGTGAATTACGGAGGTATCACAGTGACAAGCAGTGTCGGAAGACTCTATGGTCGAGTCCTGAAAGAAAGACTCGAAGAAGAGTATTTAAATCAGATGGCTGAAGAACAGGCTGGCTTCAGAAGTGGAAGATCGTGTAGTGACCACATTTTTACACTTACTCAGTTGGTACAAAAAAGGGTAGCATATGATCTCGAAACCCACTTAATATTTGTCGACCTACAAAAAGCCTACGACAGTGTTCTAATATCAGCTGAAGATCGGCTGAAGTTATGCAATTTTAATATAGACAGGTGTTCGCACCTGGTATCAAAGAACCACTGAGCGAAATTTGGAGAATTTATGACAAACGGTATGGATTTCTATAAAGAACAAATAAACAAACAAACAAACCGATTTTCAACTTTATTTATATTGATGATTGTTATAAAATTTGTAAAATGTAGGCAATGCATGAGAATTAGTATAGTTTAGAAAAGTGTTTTAATCGTAAAAAAATCTCACAAAATAATATGAAATCTTATAAATAATATATGAAATTAAAAAAAAAAAATACCGGAATGAAGAAGTATGGATAAAAATAAAGTAGAGTAACAGTACCAATAGTTGACAGGTTAAGAAAAAAATATTAGCTTATTGACACTGTTTACTAAAATATTGATGTTAGGTTATGAATTTAGTTAGGCCATTCCCTCTAGAAAACTGGGAATACAATATCTATCCTATTGTCTACATTTACGGTTTATGAAAATAATTATTTCTTTTAACCTTCTTGTCTTGTTGGTGAATGTGCAAATGTGCCAATAGTTGACACATCAAAATGGAAAGGTTTGGAATATTGACATATTTGTCATAAATTCTCCAAATTTCGCTCAGTGGTTCTTTGATACCAGGTGCGAACACCTGGCTTTAGAAGTAGAAGATCGTGTTGTGACCACATTTTTACACTTACTCAGTTGGTACAAAAAAGGATAGAATATGATCTCGAAACCCACTTAATATTTGTCGACCTACAAAAAGCATACGACAGTGTTCTAATATCAGCTGAAGATCGGCTGAAGTTATGCAATTTTAATATAGACAGGTGTTCGCACCTGGTATCAAAGAACCACTGAGCGAAATTTGGAGTATTTATGACAAATATGTCAATATTCCAAACCTTTCGATAGAAGATTTATATAAGATAACACATATTTTTTTTTTTATACTAGGTCTCATATTTTTATTTTCTTTATGTAGTTTAATTAAACAATACATTCTAGGTGTAACATAGTCTGTGACTTGTAGTTTATGTTTTATATCTTTATTTATAAAACATAAACTACAAGTCACAGACTATGTACATTACATTTTATATAATGTAGTTACATCTGTGTTTATTTTATCCGTAATATCTTTGAATGGGTTATGTCTGATTTTTTTATATGTAGTTACCTCTAAAATGGTGTACTCCTCGCCGACACCTAGTGTGCACAACTGACAAAAAAGGTTATAATTTGAATTAAAAAAAGATTCGCATCTTCAGAAAAAAGGTACTTGCTCCATCTCTCGAGAATTTCTTTTTCCTCTTTAATTAAACAGGAACTGAATGATTAATAATTATTTTAATTAATCCAATCTTAAATTGTGGCTCACCACCAATTTTAAATTATTTTTAAATAATTTATTTTTTGAAGAGAAAAGATTTGGCTCCGCCGGGAGTCGAACCCGGGTCTCCTGCGTTACATGCGAGGATGCTAACCGCTACACCACAGAGCTCGGCTCAAGGCAGAGCAAATCCTTCCTCTTCACTGATACCTACTCCCCCTATCTCACAAGTTTTGTGAGTAGTAGCGGGAGGTGGACATTTTTTGTCCAATTTATGATATTTTATTGACATAAGTCAATTTTTTAAATTATTTTAATTAATCCAATCTTAAATTGTGGCTCACCACCAATTTTAAATTATTTTTAAATAATTTATTTTTTGAAGAGAAAAGATTTGGCTTGAGCCGAGCTCGTCGTGTAGCGGTTAGCATCCTCGCATGTAACGCAGGAGACCCTGGTTCGACTCCCGGCGGAGCCAAATCTTTTCTCTTCAAAAAATAAATTATTTTAAAATTAATAATTATTATTTTTTTTAATCTTAATGTTATCCAAATGCATAGAAATCTTCGTGTGTCCTTAGCTATTGAGGATATATTTTAATGTCACCAGAACTCCGCATATCGCATAGTATCCCACCGATTTATGACTGCAAAATAAGCGATTGGTTATTATTGTTAATTCATTTAAACATTACAGGTTGATAATTTTATTTGGTGAGTTTTCGTACCAGCTATGTACTACCTTTTATTAAAAAATTAGCTTAGGTAGGGTGGAGTTTGTATTTTCGGTTTCTTTCTCAATTTATTTGTTAAAAAATCATCGAGCTGTGGCTTTTTCGTTATATTTAAAAATGTTTTTCATTTTGTTATTGATAAGTATGCTGTGTGTTATAGCAACCCAATGTCATTGGGCAGCATTGTTTTGTTTTAAAAAATAAAGCATTTCTCTCTCGTTTTTAAATTACTCTAGCAATCTTAAGGGGGTATAAATATTACACCTAGTGGGTTCTTCCCTCCGAAAATATGTTATTTTCGAAAATGATACGTTAGTGTAAAGTTGGCGTATCAATTTTTACGGGTGGTTTTTGCCCCTTAATGTTTCATTTTTTTTTTTTTTTTTATTTCAGCTATGACGAATTCTATAACTATTAAATAGTAAACGCCAACCCTCAAAAGTTTGCGAGTTTCCACCAAATGTTTTTTCAACTTCACACTGACCTTTTGATGACCAGTCCTTTAACCATAGTTGGGTTGGTTCTCAAACTATGGGAAACTTTGTATCACTACATACATATTCAAAGACAAACCCGGCATTTTTTTTAGTATATGTACCGCCGAAGCGAGTAAACCGTACACCGCGGATTCGTGTCCCTAGGAGGCATTAGGATTTTTTAATGGGAGTAAAAATCCTTGGTTATGTTGTCCCTCGGGTAGAATGGAGGTTCCGAGCCTGTACAATATCAGGTACTCGTTAAAGATCCCTATCCTAATTATAGCTGCATAGGCAAAAGTTAGGACTCGCACTGTAGCATCGTCCTATTACCCTCAGTGGCATAAAGGGACATTAAACAAACAAACCCGGCATTGAGACCTCTATATTTAGATTTAAATTTTTTCTGTGAGCAGATATCTGAATGATAAAATACTTGGAGGGAAAGAGAGAATTCCAATAATGTCAATTCTATCGAGTAAGATTTTACCTCTCTTTATTACCTTCTGCACTATTTCGGATCATACCGGGGTGTTATTTCATTGAAAATGGAAGTTTATGTTTACTACCTTCATTGACGTGGCTCGAGTTTTTCGCTGTTCTGTATGAATTTACTGCTTAAAAATATTTTCTTCTTTGCCCCCTTAGATTAAATTATGGCATTCGTTCTATGGTACAGCATATATTTTTTAAATAAAAAAATTGTAAATGTCATTTCTTTATTGTCGTGGACATTTCCCCGCCTCATTGTCGTGGCCAATTATTTACCTTTGACAATTATATCCTCTTTACCTATTTTATTCAAGTCACCCACGATCATTTGTCGGTATTCTTTCTAATTTTTCAAAAAAAGTGTCTTTCTTCTCTTCTTCCCTAGGTTCTTTTAGGGTCTGAACATACATAATATTTATTTTCAACCTTTTGTTGATAAAACATTATTTCAGTCCTACGATGCAAATTCTTTCATTGATCAGTTTTACTGTAATACTGTGTGTTTTGTTTATTTTCTGATCATGAGCCCACTACTACATACATTTGCATGATGTCGTGTATCAATAAGCAGATAATAACTTTTTTCCATTGTTTCTACATTCCTCCAACGTATCTCCAGTATAGCTGCTATATGAATTTGATATTTGTCAAGCTCTTTCTCCATGTTCTTACTAGATCCAGGTCTGTTTAATTCTCTTGAATCCCACTAAGCAATATTAAATCCATGTTTCCGTGCCGAGGTGAAATAACCTTTTTGACTTTCCTTATATCCAAGACTGTTAATTCTGAACTCAAGGTTTTTAAAGTTTGGTAGGTTGTTAATCCACCTACCTCCTCCTTTATCCGGGCCTAGGACCGGCAACCGCCACTAGAGGAGTGTTCAAAGAACTCCTCTGAACACAGGCGCTCCAGTGGCCATCTCTTGATGAACGGCTGAACCCCTTGGCCAGCCTTGCAGAAAAGCCTTGCAGGAAAGGGCAGGAAAGTTACAGGAAAAGTAAAGTCCTAAGGAAGAGAGATAGAGAAAAGTCCTAGGCATAGGTGCACTAGAAGTTCATATAAGTAGTTTCCATTACACCTAATAATGGAGTAATCACCTAAGGGATTGCTGGCCACCGGGGGAGGACAGGAGGAGGACCACCAGCGATGGGAGAACAAATATAGCCCCAGGAAATATTAACATGAAACAAATTGAAAGGAGAACCAAGTCTACAGGTACCATCCACACCATCAAAACCAAATCATAATATTATTGTAAACTTACCAAATTATAATTAACCCACCAATAATATTGTATCCCTTTTGGCAAACAAACCAGATTTATAATAACCATATTAAATACAGTCCATTTCACCACAATTCATTTATATTAATCACCAGCCCTAAATTAAAATACCCACCATGACCCACGTTCTTTGCATCCCAAACCGTAGGTCATAAAACAAGGAGACAGTGTTTTTTTTTTTTTGTGTTTTTTTTTTCAATGTTTAAGGACAAGTCGACCATCCAGGTCATTATCGTCCAGCTCTTAAGGTAGTTTTTTGACAATTTGGATTAATACTGTGAAATTAGTGAGTTTTCATTCAGTGACTATTTTAAGAAGATATTAATATTGTTATATTATTTTTAAATAAGATTAATCAGTTTTGTGGCCCTTAAAAATTGAAGTAAATTTGATATGGTAAAAGGATGGTTTCCCAGAAGTTCCCACATTTGTTGCGGCAGCCATGTTCCTCTCTTTGTTTTTGAAAAATTAAGCATTCATCCAAAACATGATTTACACT
This sequence comes from Aelia acuminata, assembly GCA_911387785.2. Lineage (NCBI taxonomy): Eukaryota > Metazoa > Arthropoda > Insecta > Hemiptera > Pentatomidae > Aelia > Aelia acuminata. The sequence continues at coordinate 2,294,329 of OU426985.1, read as the reverse complement.
GTTTCTTACTCCACAAGCTTCACATATAGAGGGAGCTCTCCTTTCATTAAATATTCGTGGCCGAATCTTGCATGTCCTATCCACAGTCAGGTTAGGGCCACTTCGTCCTTTCTGTTTCCAGAAAATGTGTTCCATGGCTGAACGCTACTTTTTGGTACACTTAACTTTTTATCGGTTTGAGCCTCCCATTAAGATCCCACGATGTCCAAACAGCGTGCTTTTGTTTGGGGCTTAAATCCAGTGCGGGAACTTTCGCATACTGGATGCCTTCTGTGATCCCTTTCTTAGCCTCTCTATCAGCCTCTATCAACAGGCAGTGTTGATTTATATACCATACTGAATGTAATGTAGCGCATCTTTTTAACTATCAATAACGAAACCCATCATGTCTTTAATAGCCCGATCTTAAAAAAAAAAAAAAAAAAAAAAAGAAGCTGTTTTTTTTTCTCAATAAGAACCGTAATTAGGAGTCAACTCAAGGCCCCGTAGTCAATTAAAAATTACCGGTTTCAATAAAATAAATATTAATTGTATCACAATATTAATATATTGTACAAATACTAATCACAGAAAGACAGTTTATAATACTCGTACAAATACATAATTACAACTGTAAAAATTTAAAATATATTTTTTTGATACGGCTGCATACTGTAAAACCATATTTGCTTTAGTAGAAGTTATATTTATCGTAATGAATATTTTATCTTTGTCTATTTCAGTACCAGTTACATGCTAAAACTAAGAGCCAAAAGGATTTTCTCTTAAATAATATCAGGATTATCTTTCCATTCAATTTGTTGGATACTGTATGATTATGAATAGTTATAAGACCCAAGATTCCGTTATCAGTTATATAAAATACCAATGCTCATTAATTTTTCCTAGTATAATTTCTGTCTAGCTGTCTCCTAAGTATATTATTCTTGGGCATTAGAACTAAAAGTTGTTTTACGCTTAATATTTGTGTGATTAACCAAGAGTTGTTATCAAATCTGGTTGAAACGTCGACGGGTTTACCCGTTCAACAACCTTGCACTTATACCTTGCATGGTACCTACAAAATATGCAACATCTCTCCATGGTTTTGAAAGTCTCTGGAGTACATATATACTACGCAGAAATCGAGATTTGTCACACTAGATTCCTTTCCGTTCTCTATCTTTAACCAGTGCTATATGGAACAAAAATGGTGAGTCCACCTCCATTCCACAATTCTGTATGAACAACAAAGGTATCTGATGATGTTCCTTATATCCGGGTCATCAGTACACACAATAAAAAATCTCACTAATTTTCCATCATTATCATATTCAGCTACGTTCCTTTATTTTTAGAATGTTAAGATGTTGTCTAACTTACTTCTTCGTTTTCTGAAACCGGTTTGGTTGTCGCCTTTATATTTTCATAGTATAGATGTTTCCGGTTCATTAGGATGCGACTGGAAGGAATAGCATGTCTTTGTAAATAAAGTATTCGTAAGTTATTTACAAATACGGCACTCTTCTTTAGTACAAGTTCAAGCATCTTGTTCCTTTCAAATCTATAGTTGCAATTTCTTATAATATATGTATATAATTATACTCTGTATAAAATATATTTCTATTACTTGCTACGCTTATATTTTGTTTTGCCATCGTTGATGACGGGTCCTATGCGTTGAGCCTACGTTTCGGGAGCATATGATTCTTTAAGCATTCTTTAATCTAGGTCATATTTAACCTACTCAAAATAAATAAAAAAGTTTGGTTTATTGTATTAAAAAATAAAGCAAAAACAAATGATTTTATTAATTAGAGTTGAATTATTTTCATTTAAACTTGCTTAGGCTTTAATTGTTACAGTTGAAAAAGAGGAGAGAATCGACATTCAAATGTATCTAGTAAAATTACTTAAGGTCTACCAAAGCACGAATAGAACTTCTGCTGTTATTGTAGGAAGTAACATCTGTGGCTCTTTCGAGCATAGATTGACAAAGGCGCCGGCTAAAGCTTTTGTCAATGGGTCGGAGATATGCGTCTTAATTGATATTGGAAGCTCCCTTGGCTTCATTAGTGAAAGATCTGCTTTCTAAATATCTAAATATTATGTCTAAGAAAAATCTAAATATTATGCCTTTTCAAGAGAATATATCAATGGCATCTATATCTTAAGAACTTCAGGCCAATGCATAGTTGACATTGTCATTTTGGATCATTATTACAAAGGCGTTCGTTTGTCTGTCCTCCCTGACTTATGTGCAGATGCAATAATGGCTGTAGCAAACGTTCGACCCGCATCACTCTTTGAACACCTGCCTCCAGATTGCAAACCAGTGGCAATAAAGTCGCATAAGAAACTACTTCTAACTCTCAATTCATAGAAGGTGAAATAAGAAGGTGAAAGAGCGCTTCTGTAAGATTTACATGGAAGATGTACTTGAGCCTAGCATATCTCTTTGGAGGACTCAAAATCTCGTTATCTCTAGCAGTAATCATAAACGACACATGGTGTTCGATTACTCTCGGACAATAAATCGTTATACCTCCTTGGATATATATCCTCTTCCGTGAATAGAGGATTTAGTAAACAAAGGTGCACAGAACGATTTTTTAATACCATTGATTTACATAACGCCTATCATAAAATCTCAATTAAATGTGAAGATAATGCAATACACTTCTTGTGAGGCATGTGGGCAACTCTTTCAGGATAAAGAATTCCTTTGGGGTAACTACGGTATAACTGCTTTTCAAAGAGTGATGGACGAAATAATTCGTAATGAAGGCTTGAAAGATACCTTTGCATACATCAGCTCAATTTTTGTGAAAGAGATCAAAAAGAGCAGACTATAATTTGAAAAGATTCATGGATGCTGCTCATAAGTACAATCTGATGCTGAACAATGAAAATTTGTCTGTTCTTTAAGATTAATTAAACTATTAGGTTACTCAATAAGCAACAAGGTGATTAAACCTGACCCCGAGAAGCCAAAACCACTCTCGATCTCCGAACTCTAACGGACGCTTCATCATTGAAGAGAGCTATTGGCATGTTCGATCACCATGCCCCTTTTTCATTCCGCTTTATTGCTTTTAAGAATTTACATGATGGAGTAAGGAGTTCTCCCGGCTCCTCTTCTTCCATATTCATATATAAATAATATTACATTAATAAGTATACCGACAATGAGAATTATTTTTTACAAAAATATAATTAAATATATATGAATCTTACAAAAGTATAAAATAAATCAAATAATTTCGAATATACCTCACATGAGGGGTCGGAAATAATATTTGGAAAAATTAGAGCCAAAAAAAGGGAAATCACGGTTTTGGCAAAATATGTTAGATTTAAGGGAAAATAGAGATTAGGGTATTTTTAACCGACTTCGAACGAAAGAGGAGGTTACTCAATTCGATACGTATGTGCCTTTTTACTTTCACTTACCTATATATGAAATATATAGTAAGTGGAAGTATTGCGATCGTGAAAAATTTCGACTTCCGGTTTTCAACGGAAATACACGTTTTGGGGTCCCCTGAGTCCAAATGACCAAGTCCCGCGAAATGGTCTGTGTGTGTGTGTGTGTGTGTGTGTGTGTGTGTGTGTGTGTGTGTGTGTGTCTGTGTGTGTGTGTGTGTGTGTGTGAACAGACTAGCTCAAAAACTATAAGCCGTGCAAATCCGAAATTGGGTATTTAGTGTATGTATATGCCCGTGATGTGATTTAATAATCAAAATTGCTCAAAGGGAGGGGGTACTTTATTTAAAACTTTTTAAGTTTTTTTCGATTTTCTCAAAAACGGCTCTAACGATTTTGATTAAACTGAGTATTTGATCTATTTATATGACCGAGATATGACTGTAAAAATTTCATCAAAATTGTTCAACCGGAGGGGGGACTTTACTTAATAACTTTTGTATAAATTTCACGTGTTTTTTTTTATTTACTCAAAAAAAGCTTTAACGATTTTTATCAAATTCGTCATGTTTAATGAAAATTAGGTGTTCTTTAATATCAAGTAAGCTTTATCATTATTAAAATGGTCTGAGGGGGCTTTTTTTTTTGGGGGGGGGGCCTTTTTTTTTTGTTTGTTTCCCATAAAGTACCTTTTTTTTTGTTTATATGGAGAAATTAACTGTCTCTTGTTACGCCTAAAAATAAGAAATGGCTAAGTATGAGATATGATAAAAATAAAGAAAACATAAAGAGGAGAAAAAAATAAAAATATTTAGTCATCTCATAAAACTCGTTGAGCCCACGCATGCGGAGTACGCCTTTAATTGTTCACATTTCCTTTAATTGTTGACAGACCATTGTTCATAATTAAAGCCGTTCTGTTCATTTGAGAAGTGGCAATTAACAAAACTCATTAATTTCTAATCTAAGTAAGTTGGTAAGTGAAAGTTGTGTGTTGCGCGCACGCACCAGATTTTTTTTTCTATGTATGTCCACCAATTACTCCGTGATGGATAGACCAATTTGAACGAAACCTTCTGCACTTTCTAAACTATTTTCCCAAGGTTGTCCCATTAAAATCTTTTTTGGGTTCTTAATTTATTTAAGAAGTTATCGGGAAAAAACATGAAAATAAATATTTAATTATCGCTAAAAATGTTTACTTATTGAAAAAACATATGGCATATATAACATAAGGTATGCTCCAACAAGCTACAAGTATTAAACTCATTGGTAACTAACAAATCTCAATATTGTTTTAATGCTGGATGAATCATATGGGATAATAAACCAATCAAAAGAGTGGGGGGAGAACATGAGCAGTCTATTAGTTATCGACGTGTTTTAAGTGCTTGTTGGAACCAACGTATACATAACCTTAACTAATTTTTAACAATAGATTTCAATAAAGACATTTAATATCCGCAAAATATAAAATCGCTGTCGTTTTCTGTAGCGATATTAGTATATATATATATATATTACTTTCACTTACCTATATATGAAATATATAGTAAGTGGAAGTATTGCGATCGTGAAAAAATTCGACTTCCGGTTTTCAACGGAAATACACGTTTTGGGGTCCCCTGAGTCGAAATGACCAAGTCCCGCGAAATGGTCTGTGTGTGTGTGTGTCTGTGTGTGTGTGTGTGTGTATGTGAACAGACTAGCTCAAAAACTATAAACCGTGCGATCCTGAAATTGGGTATTTAGTGTAGGTATATGCCCGCGATGTGACAGCATAAATTTCATCAAAATTACTTAAAGGGAAGGGGTACTTTACTTAATAACTTTTTACGTTTTTTTCGATTTTCTCAAAAACGGCTCTAACGATTTTGATTAAACTGAGCATTTCACCTATTTATATGTCGGAGATATGACTGTAAAAATTTCATCAAAATTGATTAACCGGAGGGGGGACTTTACTTAATAAATTTTGTAACATTTTCACGTGTTTTTTTTATTTACTCTAAATCGGCTTTAACGATTTTGATCAAACTGGGTATTTGATGTATTTATATGCCCGAGATATGACTGTAAAAATTTCATCAAAATTGATTAACCGGAGGGGGGACTTTACTTAATAAATTTTGTTACATTTTCACGTGTTTTTTTGATTTTCTCAAAAACTGCTCTAACGATTTTGATTAAACTTAGTATTTGATCTATTTATATACCCGAGATATGTCTGTAAAAATTTCATCAAAATTGATCAACCGCAGGGGGCACTTTACTTAATAAATTTTTTATCATTTTTACGTGCTTTTTTTATTTACTCAAAAACGGCTTTCACGATTGTGACCAAACTGGGTATTTGATGTATGTATATGCCAAATATGTGATAGCCAACATTTCATCAAAATTGATCAACCGAAGGGGGGACTTTACTTAATAAATTTTGTATCATTTTCACGGGGTTTTTTATTTACTCAAAAATAGCTTTAACGTTTAGTAAAAATAAGATATGAATGTAGAAAAATGTGTGACTTTGGGAAATTATATTTAACAAAACACGTCAATTTCTTATCTAAGTAAGTTGGTAAGTGAAAGTTGTGTGTTGCGCGCACGCACCAGATTTTATATATATATATATAAGTTAACTGTATATAAGACGTATTTAATAAAAATCAAATTTGTTTTAGGATAAGTTAATTATTATCAATAAACATATGTTGCTGTTTCTATATGTACCAGGTGGAAAGCATAATAAAGTTAGTTGATTTCTGGATTTCTTGAAGTTCTGTTGTCACTTTGCTCTAGCCCCACATTTTTTTAGTGTAACATTTAGTCTAATCATAACTGGTGCCAAAACCCGAGTACGCTCTAAGATAAAGTCACGTGAGTAAATCAGTTAATGTTCTTAGAACGCTCTGGTTAAAATGTCGGCGTTTCACGCTTTAACTACGAATCTAGTGTTAATACTGTGAATAATATGGGGGAAGAGGAACAGTTGGCGAAGTTAGAGTCGCAATTGACCGAGGCTACGACAATGGCGCACATCGAACTATTGAAGATTAGAACACAGAATTCCACCTTCATTCATGAAGTGATCAGCCAACTAGAACCTTTAACTGGAATAATAGGGGATCTTGAGCACTTCATTAAGGGATGCGACCAGATTAAGGAACTAATAGTATCGCGGAAGGAATCAGGAATGCTGTTGGAATCTGAAGTCCGACTTCGCGAGGCCTCTCTCATTGCTCGTATCTCAAGTCGAGTCTTAAACGTAATCCAGGGCGACCTAACGCACTCTTGGGAAACGCTAAAGGTACGATTAAAGAAACTTTATGGCGGTGGAAGATGGACACCAGAAGAAGATGTATTCTATTTACTTAAGGAGAGGCGAGCGCAAGGACAATCGGAAGGAGAATTCGCCGAGAAACTTCTTGTCCTATACAACCGGTTAACTGAGAAAATGGTGGAGGCTTGTGGACAAGCGGAGGGGGCCCAGAAACTGGATTTCCTTAAAAGTGTGATGAAAGTACAATTAAATCATTACATGGATCGACCGGGCTCACTACCGAAGGATCGAGACTTTATAGAGTGCGCACATGATCTCATAGACGCTAAAGAACGAAATGAGGCTCGCTTCGAAAAGCCAGAAAAAGAGTGGACGGAGGTACGAGGTACACTTAGGAGGCGGCTGTCTACGAACAATCGAGGTTTAGAAAAACGGCCAGGCCGGGTTCCTGACGTAAGGAGGCGAAAATCGGAGCGACGCTGCTACGAATGTAATCGACCCGGTCATATAGCGGCGCAATGCAACCTCATAAGATGCTTTGAATGTGGTAGGAGAGGGCACATAGCGAGGGAATGCCCGCGACGTGACCCAGGATCAAATAGGAGGGAAGAGAAACAACAGCCGATTGAGGTAAACAATTAGGAATGGATCAGCAGGCGAGCTGGCAAGAGGAGCGGTGGCCATTCCTCTGGAGATGAATCTTCGGGAGAGGAAAGTACCAAATCGGAGCCCAGCAGCCCGGCTACGAGGAGAGACGAGGTAAGTGGTGGGAATACCTGGAGGGGAGGATATTACGGGACGTCGAGGGAAGTAGTGGCGGGGCGTCCTCGCGCGGATTAAGGATGCGGTAACTGGGGGGGGGGCAACCAACGGGGCGAATTAATAATTAACAATAGTGTGAGGACGGGGCGATTGACTAGGTTGCTCGTGGCGAGGTTAGTGGAGTCAAAAATAAAATTTTTAGTCGATACGGGAAGTACTAAATCGTTAATTAGTAAGAGAGCAGCGGATAAATTTGGTGTATGGTTAAGGCGTAAACGATGCAAATGTGTAGTCTCTACGGTTAGCGGTAGATGCCAGACCTTGGGAGAGGTGATCTTGAATCTAACCGAATTAACGGGGTACGATGGGTATCCGATTAAAATTCATATAATTAAAGAATTGATGCCGGGATATGACTTTAATATTGGTTGCGACATTCTACAGCGGGCAGGTCTAAGCATGAGGGTTAGCGGGAACAGTTGGCGCCTTATGATCGGTCAGCGGAGATACGAAATCGTAACGAAGGAAAATATCGCGGACATCGAAATTGGCTCAGTAGAATGTAGAAAGGAAGCGTTGTCGCGGATATTAGAACTTAATAAGGATTTATTTCACAGGGACGGAGAACTTATCCCAACTACTGGAAGAACTGTCCATAAAATCAATTTGAAAACAAATACACCGGTATATGTTAAAGATAGACGATATCCACAAGCCATGAGGAACATAATCAGACAACAGTTGGGTGAACTACTGAAACAGGGTATAATCCGGCATAGTAACTCCCCGTTTAATAGTCCGCTATGGGTAGTTGAAAAAAGACAAGGAGAGAATAGCGGAAAAGAGAAACAGTATCGCGTAGTAGTCGATTATCGGGAATAAAACGAGGCTACTAAGGATGAGCGTTACCCTCTCCCCCGGGTAGAGGGCATACTTGATCGCCTGTCGGGTGCAACGGTTTTTAGTACGTTGGATCTGAAAAGCGGATATCACCAGGTTAGGATGGCCGAAGAAGATATTGGTAAAACTGCGTTTTCGTGGGAACGTGGACACTTTGAATTCGTTAGGATGCCCTTCGGGTTGAAGGGGGCCCCTTTAACCTTCCAACATCTCATGGACGAACTACAACGAGGATTGGGCGAAGACTCCTCGCAAGTGTACATGGACGATCTCATTGTCTCTAGTAAGACCGAGGACGAACACGTTGATCATTTGAGGAAAGTATACAGCAGAATATGCGAGTTCGGATTGAAATTATCCCTCAAAAAATCTAAATTCGGCCTAAGGGAAATAAGGTTCTTGGGTCACGTTGTTTCCCAAAATGGAGTACAACCAGATCAGGAGCGATTGAAAGCTATACAGGAAGCCCCTTTGCCCAAGGATGTCCGCGGCGTCAGACGATTTCTATGGTAGGCATAATTAATTATTATAGGAGGTTTATTCCAGGTATTGCTGAACTGACTCACCCATTAACCGAAATATTGAAAAAAGGAAAACGGTTTCAACTCGGGCCGGAGCAGATATCGAGTATTCGGAAATGCCGCGACATTTTAACCAATCGACCGCTACTTGCCTTTCCTGACTTCAACCGTATGTTTAAGGTCACTAGAGATGCAAGCGAGGTCGCCGTCGGGGCCGTATTATCTCAGAATTTCGAGGAAGGCGAAAAACCGATAGCATACGCGAGTCGGAAGTTAAACGATGCCGAAAGACGGTATAGTGCGATCGAACGGGAACTTTTAGCGGTTGTATGGGCCGTAGACCACTTTCGTCCCTACATATACGGTAGGAAGTTCGAATTGTTAACAGATCACAAACCGCTCATATATCTGAGTACGCTTAAAGAGACTTCAGCCCGAATATCGCGATGGAAGGAAAGGCTCGCGGCGTACAATTTGATACAATTACTGTACATAAGAAGGGAGTAGAAAACGCCGTCGCTGATTGGTTATCCAGAGATTTGGTTGTAAACGCAATCGAGGAGGAAAATACTCCCGCAGAGCTATTTTCCTGGCCCGAGTGCGGACAGGAATATCCGTTAACCCTGAGCAATCAAGAGGAAAACACAACACCGACGAAAAGACCCCACGAGCTACCCGAAACTAATGAAATAATAAACGATAAAAAGCACCAAATCATAATAAAATCAAAACAGGACGCGGGAACGGAAACTAGAACAAGCGTGTACGAGGGGCTATCAACCATATTAATTCGAACGCCAGCATCGGTTGACGAGAATGAGCTGGAAAGAATATTTGCAGAATTCAACAACGCAGGCCGAAACTGTTACGTTTATATCGTCAATCGTGTTATAGCGAATAAAATTAAAAGATTATGGAGACAGGAGAGGATAGGAGTAGGGCATAATTTAATCCGGTGCTTACGGGAAGTAGAAACGATCACGGACCCAACGGTGCAAAAGAGACTGCTTACAGATCATCACACCGGGAAAACTAATCACAGGGGAGTAGAGGAGACACTACGAACTTTGAAATTATTATATTTTTGGAAAAATATGGTAAGTATGGTACGCGATTTTATATCACGGTGCGAGGTATGCCAGCGAGCAAAGTATGATCGCCAACCCCCAGTAGCCGTGCAAATAACGACACTCACCGCGATGGAACCCTTGCGGTCCGTGCAAATTTACATTTACTCGTGCGAGGGTCAATCATGGCTGACTGCGATAGATACGTTCAGCAAGATTTCGATGGCCTATCCAATCGAAGCGAAAACGCCTAAGGCGGTATGGGAGGGAATCTTGCAGTGGTGTGCGACATACGGCGTACGTAACGAAGTAGTATCAGACAGCGGAAGAGAGTTCGATAACACTTTAATTCGGAACGAAAGCAGGAAATTAGGCATAGTATGGAGGTTAAATACCCCCATCATATCAAGGGCAGGGGCGCCGTGGAAAGGCTACACAATAAGTTAGGGGAGCACCTACGGTTATTAAAATTGGGACGGAACCTCGACCCATGTGACGCTATGCCGTGCGCGGTGATAGCATACAATAATACAATACACGCTGCGACAGGGTTATCCCCTGTAGAAATTGTTTTTGGTCAAAGGCGGCGCGATCGAGGAGATCTTATCACAGCTAATAATAGCGATTTAAGGGAAATACTGTCAAAGGCGAGAATGGAGCGACATGAAACATAGGGAAAGATCCGAGAAAAATTAATCCGGTAGAAACAAACAGGGTAGATAAGGCTAATAACCGGCATGTTGCTAATAAGAAAGAGCCATTAGCGCTTGGGGCAATCGTATATAGGCGTTTGAGGACCGCGTCTTAACAGGAGCAACTTAATTCTTTTTCTTCGAGTGCTTTCTGGAAGATCTTGGTGAATAACATATCCTGTGCCTTTTAGTAGTTTAGTGGAATTGAGAATTTTCCTTTTATCTTGCGGGCGAGAGAAAGAGACTAGAAGAGGTCGCTTAACGTTACTCTCATGATCCAAAGGAAAAACATTTAAGTTTTCCGGAAGAAGATCGACCTTAAGAATCTCCCTGCAAAAGTCAGTCAGAAAAGAAGTACAGCCACCAGATGAAGGTACATTAAAACCTTTAAAAATTAATCATTAATTTCTCAATCGATATTCTGAATTGCGATATAAGGCTTTTAAAGAATTGGTTTCAGCCTTAAGGGCAGTGTTTTCTTCTCTAAGGGAAGAAATCTCATTTCTAAGTGACTGAATATCTTCTTTCGTAGCAAGAGGGGCCAGTTTTTTATCTAACAATGCGGATACGAAATCCAAAGAGACTAATTGAGGTGTAGAAGAAACCTTTTCCATGGGCATTTTTTTTTATTTCTGAGTAAAATCGCCGTGTGAACATCTCTGTCATTTATTAGGTGTAGAGTGTTCTGACATAAATAAATTCAATTGAGAAAAAAATAGTAAAAGTCAAGTTCCAGCAGTTTTTTTATGGAACATTTTAACTAATTAAGTTAAATTTTAATAAAGTAGCCTATTAATAAACAAACTACACAAAAATTATAATAATAATAAAAATGATTGTAAACAGAGCAGTTTGCGATATCAATACGCTGTAAAGGATTACCAAATAGAGCTTCCCCCACCAAACTCCCAGGCTGCCTCACTGAGTGAATTATAACATTCAATATTAATTAATATCTAGCAAACCTGTCGGTAGAAGTTCCTTATTCATATTTAACTCTACACTTGCCAAAAGTAAAACGTCTACGTTCAAAATTAACTAAAAACTTAAAATAGGTTTTAAAACCTATTTTACGTCTAAGTTCAAAATTAACTAAAAACAGAAAATTGGTTAATACAGAGCGATGTTTACGGCACAAGGCTTAACAGCGAACTCCGTTTTAGAGTAAATTAAAAAAACACGTGAAAATGATTCAAAATTTATTAAATAAAGTTCCCCCTCCGGTTGAACAATTTTATTGAAGTTTTTACGGTCATATCTCCGGCATATTTTAATACATCAATATTCAATTTAATCAAAATCGTTAGAGCCGTTTTTGAGAAAGTCGAAAAAAACGTAAACATTTATTAAATAAAGTACCCCCATCCTTAGACCAATTTTGATAAAATTTTTGCTGTCACATCGCGAGCATATACATAAACTAAATACCTAATTTCAGGTTCGCAGTTTTAGTAGTTTTTGAGCTAGTCTGTTCACACACAGACACACAGACAATTTAGCGGGACTTGGTTATTTGGCCTCAGGGGACCCCAAAACGTGTATTTCCGTTGAAAACCGCAAATCGAAATTTTTCACGATCGAAATACTTCCATATTTCATATATAGGTAAGTCAAAGTAAAAAAGGCACATACGTATCGAATTGAGTAACCTACTCTTTCATGAGTAACATCCTCTGAAAGAGTATAATCGACTAATATAACGAATATCAATTAAAAATTAACATTAAATTAATTGTCGCATGCACAATCGAAAATCTGGAATATAACGATCCACTAATATAACGAACAAAAATTAAAAAGTAACTGTAATTCAATTCACGCAAACGCGATCGAAAATCTGATATGTAATTCGGAATCGGCATCCTCAGAAACATTATGTCTCATTAATATAACGAATAAAAATTAAAAGGTAACCATAAATCGCATAGCGCATGTGCGATAAGAAATCATATTTTAAAATCTAACTGTAGATTGAATAGTCCATGCGCGATCGAAAATCAGATATGTAAATCGGAATCAGCATTCTCTGAAACAATATGATCCACTAGTATAACGAACAAAAATGAAAATAAAAACCGAGAATCAAATCGCGCACGCACGATCTACAATCTGATATTATAGTCGGAATCAGCATTCTCTGAAACCGTATAATCGTCTAAAAGTACGAATAAATATTAGAATATAGCTGTAGGTCGAATCACGCATGCGCGATCAATTATCTGATATGTAAATCAGAATTAGTATCTTCAGAGACCAAATGGTCCACTAATATAACGAACAAAAATTAAAATAAGAATCGTAAAAATCGGAATCAGCATCCAAAGAAAACTATGATCAACTAATATAACAAATAAATATTAAAATATAACGGTTTTAAAACCTATTTTACGTCTACGTTCAAAATTAACTAAAAACTTAAAATTGGTTAATACAGAGCGATGTTTACGGCACAAGAATTAACAGCGAACTCCGTTTTTGAGTAAATTAAAAAAAACACGTGAAAATGATACAAAATTTATGAAATAAAGTCCCCCCTCCGGTTGATCAATTTTGATGAAATGTTGGCTATCACATCTTTGGCATATACATACATCAAATACCCAGTTTGATCAAAATAGTTAAAGCCATTTTTGATTAAATAAAAAAAAAAACGTGAAAATGATATAAAATTTATTAAGTAAAGTTCCCCCTCCGGTTGAACAATTTTATTGAAGTTTTTACGGTCATATCTACGGCATATTAATACACCAATACTCAGTTTAATCAAAATCGTTAGAGCCGTTTTTGAGAAAGTCGAAAAAAACGTAAACATTTATTACACACACAGACACACACATACAGACCATTTCGCGGGACTTGGTTATTTGGCCTCAGGGGACCCCAAAACGTGTATTTCCGTTGAAAACCGGAAGTCGAAAATTTTCACGATCGCAATACTTCCATATTCCATATATAGGTAAGTGAAAGTAAAAAAGGCACTTTTGCAAGTGTAGAGTTAAATGTGAATAAGGAACTTCTACCGACAGGTTTGCTAGATATTAATTAATATTGAATGTTATAATTCACTCAGTGAGGCAGCCTGGGAGTTTGGTGGGGGAAGCTCTATTTGGTAATCCTTTACAGCGTATTGATATCCCAAACTGCTCTGTTTACAATCATTTTTATTATTATTATAATTTTTGTGTCGTTTGTTTATTAATAGGCTACTTTATTAAAATTTAACTTAATTAGTTAAAATGTTCCATAAAAAAACTGCTGGAACTTGACTTTTACTATTTTTTTCTCAATTGAATTTATTTATGTCAGAACACTCTACACCTAATAAATGACAGAGATGTTCACACGGCGATTTTACTCAGAAATAAAAAAAAATGCCCATGGAAAAGGTTTCTTCTACACCTCAATTAGTCTCTTTGGATTTCGTATCCGCATTGTTAGATAAAGAACTGGCCCCTCTTGCTACGAAAGAAGATATTCAGTCACTTAGAAATGAGATTTCTTCCCTTATAGAAGAAAACACTGCCCTTAAGGCTGAAACCAATTCTTTAAAAGCCTTATATCGCAATTCAGAATATCGATTGAGAAATTAATGATTAATTTTTAAAGGTTTTAATGTACCTTCATCTGGTGGCTGTACTTCTTTTCTGACTGACTTTTGCAGGGAGATTCTTAAGGTCGATCTTCTTCCGGAAAACTTAAATGTTTTTCCTTTGGGTCATGAGAGTAACGTTAAGCGACCTCTTCTAGTCTCTTTCTCTCGCCCGCAAGATAAAAGGAAAATTCTCAATTCCACTAAACTACTAAAAGGCACAGGATATGTTATTCACCAAGATCTTCCAGAAAGCACTCGAAGAAAAAGAATTAAGTTGCTCCTGTTAAGACGCGGTCCTCAAACGCCTATATACGATTGCCCCAAGCGCTAATGGCTCTTTCTTATTAGCAACATGCCGGTTATTAGCCTTATCTACCCTGTTTGTTTCTACCGGATTAATTTTTCTCGGATCTTTCCCTATGTTTCATGTCGCTCCATTCTCGCCTTTGACAGTATTTCCCTTAAATCGCTATTATTAGCTGTGATAAGATCTCCTCGATCGCGCCGCCTTTGACCAAAAACAATTTCTACAGGGGATAACCCTGTCGCAGCGTGTATTGTATTATTGTATGCTATCACCGCGCACGGCATAGCGTCACATGGGTCGAGGTTCCGTCCCAATTTTAATAACCGTAGGTGCTCCCCTAACTTATTGTGTAGCCTTTCCACGGCGCCCCTGCCCTTGATATGATGGGGGTATTTAACCTCCATACTATGCCTAATTTCCTGCTTTCGTTCCGAATTAAAGTGTTATCGAACTCTCTTCCGCTGTCTGATACTACTTCGTTACGTACGCCGTATGTCGCACACCACTGCAAGATTCCCTCCCATACCGCCTTAGGCGTTTTCGCTTCGATTGGATAGGCCATCGAAATCTTGCTGAACGTATCTATCGCAGTCAGCCATGATTGACCCTCGCACGAGTAAATGTAAATTTGCACGGACCGCAAGGGTTCCATCGCGGTGAGTGTCGTTATTTGCACGGCTACTGGGGGTTGGCGATCATACTTTGCTCGCTGGCATACCTCGCACCGTGATATAAAATCGCGTACCATACTTACCATATTTTTCCAAAAATATAATAATTTCAAAGTTCGTAGTGTCTCCTCTACTCCCCTGTGATTAGTTTTCCCGGTGTGATGATCTGTAAGCAGTCTCTTTTGCACCGTTGGGTCCGTGATCGTTTCTACTTCCCGTAAGCACCGGATTAAATTATGCCCTACTCCTATCCTCTCCTGTCTCCATAATCTTTTAATTTTATTCGCTATAACACGATTGACGATATAAACGTAACAGTTTCGGCCTGCGTTGTTGAATTCTGCAAATATTCTTTCCAGCTCATTCTCGTCAACCGATGCTGGCGTTCGAATTAATATGGTTGATAGCCCCTCGTACACGCTTGTTCTAGTTTCCGTTCCCGCGTCCTGTTTTGATTTTATTATGATTTGGTGCTTTTTATCGTTTATTATTTCATTAGTTTCGGGTAGCTCGTGGGGTCTTTTCGTCGGTGTTGTGTTTTCCTCTTGATTGCTCAGGGTTAACGGATATTCCTGTCCGCACTCGGGCCAGGAAAATAGCTCTGCGGGAGTATTTTCCTCCTCGATTGCGTTTACAACCAAATCTCTGGATAACCAATCAGCGACGGCGTTTTCTACTCCCTTCTTATGTACAGTAATTGTATCAAATTGTACGCCGCGAGCCTTTCCTTCCATCGCGATATTCGGGCTGAAGTCTCTTTAAGCGTACTCAGATATACGAGCGGTTTGTGATCTGTTAACAATTCGAACTTCCTACCGTATATGTAGGGACGAAAGTGTTCTACGGCTGATCATGTGATCATATGGTTTCTGAGGATGCTGATTTTGAATTTAATATCATATTTTTGATCACGCATACATGATTCGATTTACCGTTTTATTTTAATATTTATCATTATATGAGACATTCATTATGGTTTCTGTGAATGCTGATTCCGAATTTAATATCAGATTTTCGAACACGCATGCGCGATTTAATTTACTGTTACCGTTCGATTTTTGTTCGTTATATTAGTCGATCATATGGGCTGATTACGCATTTAAAATATGATTTTCGATCGATCATGCGCGATTCGATTTACAGTTCAATTTTTAATTTTTGTTCGTTATATTAGTAGATCAAATGGTTTCTGAGGATGCTGATTCCGAATTTTATATCACAATTTTGATCACGCATGCGCGATTCGATTCACTGTTATTTTTACCTTTTGTTTGGTATATTAGTGGATCATGTGGTTTCTGAGGATGCTGATTCCGAATTTAATATCACAGTTTTGATCACGCATGCGCGATTCGATTCACTGTTATTTTTACCTTTTGTTCGGTATATTAGTGGATCATACGATTTCTGTCACAATTTTGATCACGCATGAGCGATTCGATTCACTGTTATTTTTACCTTTTGTTCGGTATATTAGTGGATCATATGGTTTCTGAGGATGCTGATTCCGAATTTAATATTATAATTTTGATCACGCATGCACGATTCGATTCACTGTTATTTTTACCTCTTGTTCGTTATATTAGTTGATCATATGGTTTCCGAGGATGCTTATTCCGTTTTATGTATCATATTGTTAATCGCGCTAGTTGTATTCGATTTACCGTTGTATTTTAATTTTTGTTTGATATATTAGTCGATCATACGGTTTCTGAGGATGCTGATTCCGAATTTAATGTCTGATTTTCTATCGCCCATGCGCTATTCAATCTTCAGTTACATTTTAATTTTTATTCGTTATATTAGTCGATCATACGGTTTCTGAGGATGCTGATTACGAATTTAAAATATTATTTTCAATCGCAAATGTGCCATTCGATTTACCGGTCAGTTTTTAATTTTTGTTTGTTATATTAGTGAATTATGTATATGGTTTCTGAGGATGCTGAGTCCGAATTTAATATAATAATTTTGAACATACATGCGCGTTTCTATTCACAGTTAATTTTTACCTTCTATTCGTTTTATTAGTGGACCATACGGTTTTCGAGGATGCTTATTCCGCTTTAGATATCATATTGTTAATCGGGCATGCAGTAATCGATTTGCCGTTAAATTTTAATTTTTGTTTCTTATATTATTATTCATACGATCTGAGGATGCTGATTCGGAATTTAAAATACGGTTTTCGATCGTACATGCGCGGTTCGATGTTCCAGACATTTTTTAATTTTTGTTCGTTATATTAGTGATTCATATGGTTTCTATGGATGCTGATTTTGAAATATAATAGCAGATTTTTTATCGCCCATGCGCAATTCGATTCACCGGTGATTTTTTATATTTATTCGTTATATTTGTCGATCATACGATTTCTGAGGCTGCTGTTTTTAATTCCAAATTTAATTCCAGATTTTTAATCACGCAGGCGCGATTCAATGGACTATTACATTTTAATTTTTATTTAATATATTGGTTGATCATGTGTTTACGGTGGATGGCGATTCCGAATGTAATATCAGATTTTAGATAAAAAATCTTCACTGTTTCATAGATTCCATTCCCTGTAATTTTTGTTTGTTATATTAGTGGATCATACGTTCTGTGGATGATGATTTCGATCGAAAATCGTACTTTAAATTCCGAATCAGCATCCTCAGATCGTATGATCAGATAATATAATAAAAAAAATTTAAAATTTAACGGCAAATCGATACAGCATCCCTGATTAACAATATGATATGCAAAGCGGAATAAGCATCCTTGAAAATCATATGATCCACTAATATAACGTACAGAAGGTAAAAATTAACAGTAAATAGAAACGCTCATGTATGCTAAAAATTATTATATTAAATTCGAAATCATCATCCTCAGAAACCATATAATTCACTAATATAACGAACAATAATTAAAAATTAATGGTAAATCGAATCGCACATGCATGATAAAATTATGATATTTACTTCGGTGTTAAACTCTCGCCCTTTATACCCTATGACATCATCACCACAAGACTACGATGTCTTAACGCCACGCCACTTTATAATCGGTACTCCATTAGTGAGTCTTCCAGATGAATCTAGTGAAATCCCTACCAATCGCTTATCTCGCTGGCAGCTGTTAAAGAAATGTTTAAAAGATATATGGAATAGGTGACGCTATGATTATCTTAAAGCACTGCAAATGAGGAGTAAGTGAAAAACAAAAACAGAAGATTTAAAACCAGGCCTTTTAGTGCTTTTTAAAGAATCCGACGTACAGCCTTTATATTGGCCAGTAGGGAGGGTGATCGAAACGTATCCTGGGCCTGATGGGGTAGTGGAAGTGGTGAAAATCAAAACTTCTCAGGGTATATACACACGCCCACTTAGGAAACTAGCCCCGCTGCTCCCTGAGGTTTAATCTCTAAACCAGCTACGTCTGGCATCCATTGTGGGGATAAAAAATGATGTAGCTGACTATTTTATTAAGTTCAAAATATGGAAATTTAATATAAATTTTGGTGGGCGGTATGTTAAAGCCCGAATAAAAGTTTATTTTATTTTTATTTTTAGTATATAATTTAAATTTATGTCAACATAAAGTAGTTATATTTTATTTAAAATAAGTTTAATTTCAATTATGTTTATTTAACAATAGAATGTAAATAAGCGCATTGTTTGTAACACCAGGTGGTGTTAATTAGTTAGTTAAAAAAAACTGCTGACGCCAAGTGCTTCCCAGTCTCGAGAAAAAATATTAAGTGTTATCTTTAATAGTGCACAAAGTAAACTGTAATGCATCTTCCCAATTTTTTTATTGGAACACCACCAGAGAGCCAACCCTACCACCGGGCCCGGCCTTCATCCATCGCCCTGGCGACCTCCATTTTAACATCGGTCTACAGCAAAAACTTTATTATTTGTAATTTGAAGACACTAAGGTTTTATTTTGATTTTGTTTAAATAGAAACACTTTTTTTGAAAACATAAAACAACTTAATTACATTTGTTTATCTGTTTTGGTTTACTTTAGATTAAAAATCACAGTTTTTATTTGTACTGGTTAATTTAGATAAACTATACATAAGTTTTCTTTTCTTTTCTTCTTTAGCTTGTGGAAGAACGAATCGTTAGGTCGCGCATATATCAATGTGTAACCTGCCATAGATTTAAAGCTTACATCCCTATAATGGCCGACTTACCAAGCACAAGATTTGAGCAAGGATGCCCTTTTACCATATAAACATAGGACTCGATTTCGCTGGACCATTTATCACAAAGGAAAGCCCAAGGAAGAATTCTGTTCGCCGAAAATCATATGTGTGTCTATTTGTGTGTCTCAGTACAAAGGCAGTTCATATTGAACTTGTTTCGAACCTTACAACGGAGGCTTTCTTGGCGGCATTGGACCGGTTTACAGGACGACGAGGTCTACCAAATAGGATCTTATCAGACAACGGAAAGAATTTCATCGGGGCAGATAAATATCTGAAAGAGCTCTGTCAGTGGTTGAAATCACAAGAGACACAGGATAAAATTGCCCATCATCTGTCAAATCAACTCATCAAATGGGAATTTATACCTCCTGCTGCTCCACATTTAAGAGTAATTTGGGAGGCAGGCATTTAATCATTCAAACAACATCTTAAACGAGTCATGAAGACGCAGGTTCTTACTCTTGAAGAGTTCAATACGCTGATCATTCGCATTGAAGCAGTGTTAAACTCTCGACCTTTATACCCCATAACATCATCAACACAAGACTACGATGTCTTAACGCCAGGCCACTTTATAATCGATACTCCATTAGTGAGATGAATCTTCCAGATGAATGTAGTGAAATCCCTACCAATCGCCTATCTCGCTGGCAGCTGTTAAAGAAATGTTTAAAAGATATATGGAATAGGTGACGCTATGATTATCTTAATGCACTGCAAATGAGGAGTAAGTGGAAAAAGAAAAACAGAAGATTTAAAACCAGTCCTTTTAGTGCTTTTAGACCAATTACCAACGAAATTTTTAAACCAACGTACGGTTTTCTACATTTGTTATCTTATCCAACTAAAAATTGTAAAATAAAAAACATTTTATAAAAAAATATTAAACCGACTTCGAAACCTAGGAACCAGTAAAAATAAATTCACTGAAAAGTATGAAATAATTACCTTCTGATTTTTATGAATTCACAGCAAAATTGAAAATGGTATAAAAAGTGGAAAAGTGCAATAAGACGAATAATTTTATTTTGATTTGTACAAATACACACTAATTGTTAATAAAAATTATTAAATTTAAATATTAAATACTATGTTCAATACAACACAATCTTTTCGGAGGCGGCGCAAAATTTAAAATATTTTACACTAGACATTATGAAAATCTTCTAAATGGATCTTCTCTTCCCAGCTATTGATTTCAATGCCTACTAATGGAATTGTATCAGTAACATGTTATTTCTATTTTGCGTATATTCTATTATCGTCTTATTGCACTTTTCCACTTTTTATACCATTTTCAATATTGCTGTGTATTCATAAAAATCAGAAGGTAATTATTTCATACTTTTCAGTGAATTTATTTTTACTGGTTCCTAGGTTTCGAAGTCGGTTTAATATTTTTTTATAAAATGTTTTTTATATTTGTATTGGTTAATTTAGATAAACTATGCATAAGTTTTCTCTTCTTTTCTTCTTTAGCTTGTGGAAGAATTTTTCTTTGTTATTATTCTGTTAATATTCATACATTATTTTTTTTGTGTGTGCAACAATAAATGTTTTTCTAAACACATTAATCAATTTCAGTGATATTAATTTTTTGCAATTGAATAAAACATATGATGAAACAACAAGACATGGTTATAATTACATAGGAAAATTAATAAAAATGAATCAGCAAACACTAGGTGAGAAGGATAGTACTTAAATTAATAATAATACCCATTCCCCTACATTCGGAATCAGCATCAAAAGAAACCATATGATCCACTAATATAACGAACAAAACTTAAAGAATAACAGTAAATCTATTCACGCATGCATGATAAAAATCATGATAATTGATTCGGAATCAGCAATCAAAGAAACCATATGATCTACTGATATAAGGAACAAAACTTAAAAAATAACGGTAAATCGATTCACACATGCGCGATTGAAAATCTGATATGTGAATCAGAATCAACATCAACTGAAAACACATGATCAACTAATGTACCAAATAAAAATTAAAATGTATTAGTACATTGAATTACGCATGCGCGATCGAAAATCAGAAATTAAACTTGGAATCAGCCACCTCAGAAATCGTACGATCGACTAATACAACAAACAAAAATTAAAATATAACGGCAAATCGAACACAGCATGCGCGATTAACAATATGATATGCAAAACGGAATAAGCATCCTCGGAAACCATATGATCAACTAATATAACGAACAAAAGGTAAAAAATTAACAGTGAATCCAATCGCGCATGCATGATCAAAATTATTATATTAAATTCGGAATCAGCTTCCTCAGAAGCCATATTATAGTGTTTAAATTCGTAATCAGCATCATCAGATCGTATGATCTACTAATATAACGAAGAAAATAAAAAATGAAATTGCGCATTAGCCGTGAAATGAAACGCACATTCGTGATAGAAAATATTATATTAAATTCTGAATCAGCAACCTCAGAAACCATATAATCCAATAATATATTGAACAAAAATTAATAATTAACATTGAATAAAAACGCACATCGAAAATCTGATGTGTAAATCGGAATCAGCATCCAAAAAAAAAAACACATTATCAAATAATGTAACAAACATAACAGTACATTGTATCGCGCATGCGCGATCGAAAATCTTATATTAAATTCGGAATTAGCATCCACCGAAAACGCATGATCAACTAATATAACAAATAAAAATTAAAATGTAACCAATAATCGAATCGCGCCTGCATGATCTAGATTATGATATGAAATTCGGAATCAGCATCCACAGAAACAATATATCCACTAATATAACGAAAAAAAAATTTAAAAAATAACATGAATCGATTCAAGCATACGCAATTGAAAATCTGTTATGTAAATCGGAATCAGCATCCACTGAAATCTGATGATCTACTAATGTAACAAAAAATTAAATAAAACAGTACATTGAATCGCGCATGCTCGATCGAAAATCAGATATTAAACTTGGCATCAGCCTCCTCAGAAATCGTATGATTGACTAATATAACAAACAAAAATTGAAATATAACGGTAAATCGAATACAGCATGCGCGATTAACAATATGATACGTACCATATGATCCACTGATATAACGAACAAAATGTAAAAATTAACAGTAAATAGAAACGCGCATTTAAGTTCAAAATTATTATATTAAATATAACGAACAACAATTAAAAACTGATCGGTAATTCAAATAGCACATCTGCGTTTGAAAATCATATTTCAAATTCGGAATAAGCATCCTCAGAAACCGTATGATTGCCTCAAATAACAAACAAAAATTAAAATATAACGGTAAATCGAATACAGCATGCGCTATTAACAAAATGATTCGTAAAACGGAATAAGCATCCTTGGAAACCATATGGTCCACTAATATAACGAATAAAAATTAAAATGTAACTGTACATTGAATCGCGCATCCGCTATCGTAAATAAGATATTAAATTCGGAATCAGCATAATCGGAAACTATATGATTTACTAATATAACGAACAGAAAACAATAATTGACCGGTAAATCGAATCGGGCAAGTGCGATCGAAAATCATATTTTAAATTCGTAATCAGCATCATCAGACCGTAAGCTCGACTAATATAACGAACAAAAATGAAAAATTAACGGTAAATCGAATCATGTATGCTTAATCGGAAATATGATATTAAATTCGGAATCAGCATAATCGGAAACTATATGATTTACTAATATAACGAACAAACAACAATAATTGACCGGTAAATCGAATCGGGCAAGTGCGATCGAAAATAAGAAGAGGAACGGCGTCAACGTGAAGATGAAGCAGCGCGCAAGGAGCTCGAGAGATCAGCGGCTATCGTCCGACTAAGGTATCAGCTACAAAAGGCTATCATTTGTGACAGTCAGGTGGGGACATTGGTCACACAAAATCACGCACTATTCAATGGGTGGACACTAATTTTAGTACTAGTATTAGACCAGAGCATCTCGAACATAGGTCAAAATCACGGTCAGAAATCAAAAAATTACCTTTAGTTCAGGCAGAAGTCAATTCTTCTAAATTAGAACACAATTCATTGGGGTTAGAATTTAATAATGGTAAAGATATTAGTAACAGCCTTTGTGAACCTAATAAGGGGAAGCAAAACCCGTACGAACATTATTTCATGAGGAAAGCGATAGGTAAGGAACTTTCAGCCTTTAGCGGAGATCCATCTGAATGGCTTAATTTTATAGTAAACTTTAGGCGTTCTACTGAAATTTGTAAATTTACTCCAGATGAAAATCTAATTAGACTTCAGAATTCCCTTAAAGGCAGAGCTAGGGAATCCATAAGTGCTTTGCTCGCGTTCCAGACAGTGTAGAAGAAATTATTAGGACTCTGGAATTACAATATGGTAGGCCTGATATTATTATAAGTAATTTAATAGGGAAAGTTAGGAGGTTTCCTATAATAACAGACGATAAAATGTTATCTTTAATCGATCTTTCAACAAAGGTTAGTAACTTTGTAACCTCATTAAGTGCTTTGAAATACGAGGCATATTTAAATAATCCCCAATTAGTTGAGGAGATAGTTCAAAAACTACCTTCACCTTTAAAGTTACAATGGGATGAGGAATTGTCAATAAATCCGGAAAACAAATTTAGTCTGCTAACATTAAAAGAATGGCTGTTTAGAAAGGCTTCTGCTATTACATTAAGCTTTAATACATTTAGTGAACCTAAGCAAAGAGTGCATTTATCGAAAGAAACATATGATAAATGTAAACAAGGTAATAAGGTTAATGTCAGGTATAAATGCGTTGCATGCAACTCTAATGATCATAAAATTAAACAATGTAGTACATTTAAAAATATGAGAGTTGATGATAGGATATCATTAGTTCGAAAAAGGAATTTATGCTTCTCTTGTTTAGGGAAAAATCATAAAATAACTAAGTGTAAATGCTTAAGAGAATGCTCAGTTGAAAACTGTAAAAGTAACCATAATCCACTTTTGCATTTGGACAATAAAGAAATAACTGGAGAAGCTCAAATTCCAGAGGTAGTTGCTAATAGTGTTAGTCAACGAAATGCGCTGTTGAAAATATTAGAAGTAGACATTAAAGGTCCTTATGGAGTTAAAAGAGTTCACGCTCTGTTAGATGAAGGATCCACTAGTACATTTCTTGATCATTGCGTTGCTGTTGAACTAGGGATTAGAGGTTCACGTTCACCATTATGTGTTCAGTGGATACAGGATGTATCACCTAGGGATGAGGACTCAGAAATAGTTTCCTTCACTGTGTCAGGTGTTGGAAAATGTAAAAAATGGTTCAATTTGAGACGAGTCAGAACAGTTAATAATTTAGCCCTTCCTAGTCAGAACTTTCATACAGATCATATTGTCAAAACATTTCCTAAATTTCAATATAATTTCCCTGAATCTAGTATCATTAAATATGAACCTAAATTGTTAATATCTGATTATATTTAAATATGCTAATAATAACTGACTTCCAGAGAAAGTGTTAATGAGCAGGACGTATCGCCAGATAAAACCGAGTCTGATAGTATTTACCGAAAATCAACTTTATTGCCGAAAACAACGCCTCACTACAAAAGAGCTAGACCGTTAGCTACTATTTCCTTTCCCGTATTATCATCTGAAGAATGCGAGGATGAGTTTGTGACTGACGAACCACTATCAGAGCTAGTCAAAGAACACGCTAAAACTCCACAAGGAGAAGCCGAATTGAAGGAACATCTCGCCGAATTTGGAAACCTGCAAAGGGAATATTTGGATAAGATTTTAAAAAAAAAGACGATGAGGCATATGACGATCGTTATGGAATTAGAGTCATGCCTATAAACGACATGGAGTATGAAGGAACTCCGGGATTGTTGCAGCTACTCTACTAGAAAAACCCACAACATTATACCGAGACCGACTTGGAAAATTATAAGAATATTTTAATCTCGAGCAATGCACACAGGAGAGGCTATAGCGAAGAACAAGGGATATTTAGAAACAGATCTGAGAAATGTAGAAATGTAATATCCAAGTTATTTCCACCGGGAACCTTAAAACTCCATCCCCCTTCCTCAGCTCCGAGATTGAAGCTCCGTTCTCACAAACGGAGCACTGGTCTTATGAGAGCCGATAAACCTCTGTATGAGTATTGGAACGATCCAAATGAGCTAGTAAATCGTCTAAAGCTGTTAATGGCTTCCGCTCATGCTGGTCATGAAGGACACCAAAACGTAATCGAATCAATAATTGAAGAGCTACGAGAAGAAAATATTATATATTAAAGACCATATATCGCTAGGTTTAATATAAACATGACGATAAATAAGTTCGGATCTCACATGTCATTAAAGCACTCCAAGTATAAAAAACGCTATTTTCCATTTAACATATTGAAGTCTGTAAAGGACATCGATGCACGCAATTTACGAATAATCAATGTTACAGTTACAACCCAATCGCAGCTCATGGCGCTGCTAATAAAGTGTATTGTGAGACGCTAGCGGCTACTTACACTGATTTAAATAATTGGCCTGGTAATTGGATTGATGGGAAAAGAAAAAGACTTGTCAACTTTGCACCACCTATAAATAAACAGGATGTTGTTACCAAAGAATTTTTAAACAGTGTTGCTTTAACCTTGGTTCAAGGTATATATGACTCTCTTGATAAGAGAATAACAAACGTAGCTGAACCTGAGAAGGAATCTGATGTGGTCACACTTGGTTACCTAAGCAATTACTTAAGAAGAAGTAGATGGATTCATCAATAATTAAAAGAACTGTTGTAAATGTATTACATAAGCCAGTTCGCAAGAAATATCCTAGGAGAAAGACAGTTTTGAAAGGAATAAATGACTTGTGGCCAATAGATTTAGTAGAAATTATACCTTATTATCGAGAAAATAAAGGGTACAAATATTTATTAACACTTATCGACTGCTTTGCTAAATATGCATGGACGTACCAATAAAGAAGAAATGTGCTGAAGATGTAACTAAGGCGATGGAGAGCGTGTTTCTTTCGCGTAGAAAAATTCCAAAAAATATTCAAAGTGATCAGGAAAAGGAGTTTTACGATTCCGAAGTTTAAATCTCTAATGAAAAAATATTGTATTAATCATTATTCCACCTTTTCCAATATGAAAGCTTCCATTGTAGAAAGGTTTAATAGAACATTAAAAGGAAAAATGTGGAAAGCCTTCGTTATGCAAGGAAATTACAAATTTTTAGATATCCTACCTCAGATTTTACAAGAATATAACTCATCATTTCATACAACAATTGGTATGAGACCAATTGATGCTGATAATAAAAAATCGGAAAAATTCTTGCTAAACAATGTGTATTCTTCTGTTCGGACTAAAGTGAGAAAGCAGAAGTTTGAAGAGGACGATTTTGTAAGGATATCTAAACAAAAAACAGCATTTTCAAAAGGTTACAAGCCAAATTGGTCAAGTGAAATATTTAAAGTAGTCAAGTTTCAGAAGACGGATCCGTACACATATTTACTTGAAGATCTAAAAGGTCAACCTATCAGTGGCTCTTTTTATGCTGCAGAGCTTCAAAAAGTAAAATATCCAGATGTATTCCTTGTAGAAAAAGTTTTAAAAAGAAAAGGAAATAAATTGTATGTGAAGTGGCTGGGATTAGATGAACGCAGCTGGATTGATAAAAAGGATATTGCGTAATGTATTAAAAGAAAAACACACACTTACTGTTATAATATATATTTATTAATTTTTTTCACAAAAACTGTGTATTATATATATTCATTGTACCTCTACATTTAAAATATATTTATTTCTCACAAACTGTTGTTTTTCTTTAACCTATACTTACTAAATAGTACTAGTGCTAATGCTACAAATAGACATTAAATTTTCTTCTATTATCATTTTGACATATAACATTTAATGGCTGTTTTTTTTATTCATCATGGCTATAGTGACCATAAGGGAGTGTTGGCACTCCATCGCTTAATGTACGCCTTTTGTCATCCAATGAGCATAATGACTTTTTATTTATTAGTGAGGTTGTAACGTTATGTTTTTTAGATTGAATTATATAAAACGAAGAATATACACTTTTACTTTCTTTAAGTGTGTTTAAATAATCGTTAAAAGTAAATTCGCTAACAGCTGATTTTTTTATACCCTTTAAATTTTTAACAGTTATATCATTGTTTGTTATGTAAGAATACATTTTAGGTCTCAACCCGACAAATTCAACAATAGGAACTCCAAAGGTTTCATATTTCAACAGACCGACTACTTTTTTTTATTTTTCATTATAACAGAAATGAGAAGTGGGAAAATTGTTGTATCAAAATATTTTTGTAACTCTCCAGACATATCAGAATAAATATCTTCAGTCCTAATATTGTAAAAAAATGAATCGGTATCGGTAAAACAGTTAATTGCATCGCGCATGCATGATCAAAATTATGATATATGTATATGAATTCGGAATCAGCATCCACAGAAACCATATGATCCACTAATATTACGAACAAAAATTAAAAATAACGTTAAATCGAATCTCGCATGCACAATATGATACGTAAAACATAATAAGCATCCACAGAAACCATATGTTTATCAATATAACGAATAAAAGGTAAAAAATAACAGTGAATCACATCGCGCACGCATGATCAAAATTATGATGTATATTAATTCGGAATATGCATCTTCAGATACCATATGATCCACTATTATAACGAACAAAAATTAAAATCTAACTGGTAAATCGAATGGCACATATGCGATTGAAAATTATATTTTAAATTCGTAATCAGCATCATCAGAAACCGCATGATCGACTAATATAACGAACAAAAATTAAAATATAACGGCAAATCGAACACAGCATGCGCGATTAACAATAGGATTTGTAAAACGGAATAAACATCCTCGGAAACCATATGATCAACTAATATAACGAACAAAAGGTAAAAATTAGCAGTGAATCGAATCGCGCATGCATGATCAAAATAATGATATATATAAATTCGGAATCAGCATCCACAGAAACCATATGATCCACTAATATAACGAACAAAAATTAAGAATAACGGTAAATCGTTTCCCGCATGCATTATCAAAATTATGATAGTTAATTTGGAATCAGCATCGTCAGAAACCAAATAATCCACAAATATAACCGAAAAAAATATAAAAAAAACGGTAAATCGAATACACCATGCGCGATTAAAAATATGGTTGTAAAACGGAATAAGCATCGACTAATATACCGAACAAAAGGTAAAAATTAACAGTGAATCGAATCGCGCATGCGTGATCAATATTACAATAATATTAAATACGGAATCAGCATCCTCAGAAACCATATGATCCACTAATATAACGAACAAAAATAAAAAACTGACCGGTAAATCGAATGGCACATGTGCGATTGAAAATCATATTTTAAATTCGTAATAAGCATCCTTGAAAATCATACGATCCACTAATATAACGAACAAAAATTAAATATTAACGGTAAATCGAATCATGTATGGGTGATCGAAAATATGAAATTAAATTTGGAATCAGCATAATCGGAAACCATATGATCTACTAATATAACGAACAAAAAACAATAATTGACTGGTAAATCGAATCGTGCAAGTGCGATCAAAAATCATATTTTAAATTCGTAATCAGCATTGTCAGACCGTATGATTGACTAATATAACGAACAAAAATTAAAAATTAAAGGTAAATCGAATCATGTATGTGTGATCGAAAATATTATATTAAATTTGAAATCAGCATAATCGGCGATTCAAAATCAGATATTAAATTCGGAATAAGCATTCTCAGAAACCGTATTATCGACTAATATAACAAACAAAAATTAAAATATAATGGTAAATCGAATACAGCATCAGCGATTAACAATATGAAACGTAAAACTGAATAAGCATCCTCTGAAACATTATGATCCACAACAAGGAGTTGGCTGAAGGTTATATTGTGGTTAACAGAAATTATTCGATTTCTAAATTATCCAAGGTGTATAAGCGAGGGTTCAGGACTCAAGACAGGACGAAGGCCAACTCCTTCGAAAGCCCACCCAGGAAGATGTCTGCTCTTCGGACAGAACAGGCTACGAAATACGGTAAAAGTCAGGAAAGTTATAACTGTATAAATATTGGTTTTTGGAATGTTAATGGTTTTAGTTGTTTGTATAACTTAGTGGACAAAGAAATTGAGTCACTTTTAGCATTAGATATACTATGTATTAGTGAGACCTGGCTCTATAATGATAATTTCTCTTTCCCTAAATTTTTAAATGATTATGATTTCTTTTCTTCTAGGGCATTAAAATCTCATAAAAAGGGCTGAGCTTCGGGAGGGCTTATTATTTGTATAAGGAAAAAAATGTTTGATAATGTGAGTAGTTTGACTTCTAAAGAATATTTGTTGAGCGTGAATTTTCACCTCGGCGGAGTTAGTTATGTTATAGGCCTGGTATAGTGGAAACCCTACTTTCCTGATTCATATATAATTGATAGCTTTTCTGAAGATCTGTATAATATTCATGACAAACTATTCTGAATCTCAGCTGTACGTGGGAGGAGACTTCAATTCCCACATAGGCCTACTCAATAGTATGGAACTGGATATTTTGGAAAATACCCACTTTAATGGAGATAGAAACTCTCAAGAGAGAATTGTAAACAAGAGAGGTTCCTTTCTAGTTGAGCTTATGGAGGAATACGGTTTTTTGGATGTAATGGCCGTATTAAGGGCGATGAATTAGGAAAATTTACTTATCTTGGTACACAGGGCTGCAGTGTTCCTGATCTTGTTTGGTCCAATATTAACTCAGCTCATTATATAAACGATTTTATGGTCATCAATAATTCTCACTTTACTGATCATAATTTATGCATTCTTTCCGTTATCTCTCCAGTTCAGAAATTATATGGACCTCAAAACGTAACGGAAACTTACAGCTTTACATACGTAAAAAGAAATAGTAAAACATCGGAAAAGTTTAGATCTTTGCAAAATGAATTTGCCTGCTCCGAAATTATTTTTGACGACCTAAATTCTAGCCATGAATATTTTATACAAAATATGGAACAACTAATGATCTCATCCGGAATGTTACGTAATAAAAAAATAAAGTTAAATTACATTGAGAGAGGAATTAATCAAAAGCCGTGGTTTAACAGAGAGTGCTTCCTTGCAAAAAAAAGAGTGAAGTCTCAACTTCGCAAATGTAAAAGAAATAATTTTAGTGCGAATACTTTGGCTGAGTATACAGGGCTCAAGTCTGATTATAAAACAGTTATTAATAAACAAAACTGATTACGAAATAACATAGATTGTAAGGAATGGGAACGATTCTATTACTCTATCTTGCCGCCGAAATTACCCACTGATTTTAATTATTTTGGCCCATTTGACCTGACTCTAGATGGAGATATCACTCTAGATGAATTATTACTCAGCATAAATAAAAGTAAACTTAAGAAAGCTACCGGAGAGGATCACATTCCAAATGAAATTTTCAAGTGGCTCAATTCATCTTGGATAGAATTTTTATTACGGTTTTTAATCCGTTTATTAATGCTGAATCTCCTCCAAACGCCTGGTCTGTGATTAGAATGAAGTTGATCCATAAAAAAGGTGATACGATGGACCCTTCCAACTACAGGTGCATTGCGTTGCATGCATTGCATTGATCTTTAACACCATCACCAAAATATTCACAAATATTCTTCATAAGAGACTGTTTGACTGGGTCGAATTAGAGAGTATTTTGCCTGAGGAGCAAATGGGGTTTCGAAAAGGGAGGGGGTGTCGTGACTGTGTGTTTACCTTGTCAGGAGCACTCAACATCAATCTTAGATTTAAAAGGACAAAAGTTTTCGCGGTTTTTGTAGATTATCGAATAGCATTTAATTCTATAAATCACGATAAGTTATGGTATAAACTATACAGTATGGGAGTCAGCCGCAGGTTTCTAAATATAGTGGGCAACAACGCTTCAATAGTAATTTCGGACGGCGTCTCTTCTTCTGGAGAGATTCCTATTCCCGAAGGGGTCCTACTCTTCTTTTTTCCCTGTACATATTAGATATAGTCGGGTTCTTCAGTGATCGTAACTCCCTTGGCCTTACTTTGAATAACAACAGAGATCTGAACTTGCTCCTATACGCGGACGATATGGTATTACTCTCTACTTCCTGGATAGGTGCCCAAAGAAATTTAAATATTCTTGTGGAAAACTGTACCTATAACAGCCTTACAGTGAATATTGATAAAAATTTTGCTATGATTTTCACCAAAGGAGGAAATATCTCTAAAGCTAAACAACTGATGTTCAAATCAGAACCCATTGAGTATTGCTCTAAATTTATCTATCTTGGTGTTCCATATTTCCCTCCGCTAAATTTCTTAAAACAAGCGAACACTTCCTTGCCAAAAACGCTTCTGCTACCTCTGTGGTAATTTCCCTGCTGAAGTCATGTAAGAGTGATGACTGGAAAACTAAATCAACCCTGTACGATTCCATTTGCGAGAGTGTACTTTTGTATTTGTCAGAAGTTTGGGGATTAAACTATACTAATGTTTTAGAGAGAGGGCAATTAAGATTTTTAAATTTTCTGTTGCACTTACCAAAAACTACTCCAGACTCATTCGTTAGGATGGAAACTGGTAGGCGCCCCATTCTGTTTAAAATATTCAAGCGAATGTTAAGCTGGTGGGAATCTTTGTTGGAAATGCCAGCGCACCGCTTACCCAAGATATGTTACTTGAGATTGCTGGAGCTTAGTAACTCCACAATGCCCTATAACTGGGTGGCGGAACTAAGAAAATACATCGAAGTAATTGGTGCCAAGCATGTTTTTAAATCTCAAGATCTCCGATTACTTAAAGAGAACCGTAATGTATTCAAAAATAATCTATTCAGCAAAGATATTAATTTTATTCTGAATAGTCGGTACAACACAATCTTTCGGAAAATTTCAAGTTTCTCATTTTCATGCGAACCATATTTAATGTTTAACGCTCCATCAATAAATTAAGATTAGTGGCTCAAATACGGTTAGCTAATAAAAAGTATTCCAGCATTTATTAAAATAGGAATAAAATAAAATTTGTTTCCAGTCACACCTGTACGCTCTGTGTTTTGAATGAGCCTGATAATTTAGCGCACAGTATTTTAATCTGTCCGTTTAACTTAACATTTGGAATAAAATATTTAAACAAATATTTATCAGAATCTGCTGATGAGGAAGAGCAATTAGCAGATTTACTTAATTTCTCGGAGGGATTTAAATAAATTGGATGATTTTTATTAAGTTATTTGAGGCCAGAAAATAGATTCTGTTATTTAACAATTACAAAATATTTTTTTCTTTTGCTTTTTTATCTATTTTTAAGGTTTGTAATTAAATCTATCCTCAGTTGGAGGATTATTATTGTATTTATTTTAAGTTCTGTTCATAGTAAAGCTATTTTTGTGATTATGTATGTAAGTATGTTTTGTATTGTACTCAATATTTTCACATCACATCATAATCCTTTGTTTATTTATTAAATGATGTTTGTTTTATTTTATTTTTAATATTTTTTAGCCTTGGAGATAAGGATGTGGCTTTATTTTATTTTATGCTGATGTTATAAATATGCCAACTCCCTCTGTATAGTCTCTGACTGATAACAGATGTAAATAAATATAAATATATAAATATATAATATAACGAACTATAATTAAAAAATAACGGTAAATCGATTCACGCATGCGCAATCGAAAATCTGATATGTAAATCGGAATCAGCGTCCACAGAAAACACATGATCGACTAATGTACCAAATAAAAATCTGTCTGGTAAATCAAATGGCACATGTGCGATTGAAAATTATATTTTAAATTCGTAATTAGCATCTTCAGAAACCGTACGATCGACTAATACAACAAACAAAAT
Source organism: Aelia acuminata (assembly GCA_911387785.2). NCBI lineage: Eukaryota > Metazoa > Arthropoda > Insecta > Hemiptera > Pentatomidae > Aelia > Aelia acuminata. The sequence continues at coordinate 2,260,978 of OU426985.1, read as the reverse complement.
TAAAATATAACACAGCATGCGCGATTAACAATATGATATGTAAAACGGAATAAGCATCCTCGGAAACCATATGATCAACTAAAATTTATATAGAATTTCTAAGATAGAAAATTAACAGTGAATCGAATCATGCATTTTGATCGCATGCATTATCAAAATTATGATATATATAAATTTATAATGATATATACAGGCTGGAGGGCGAGGAAACAACACCGAAGAGTACTTTGAGGTAGGTCAGTACAGATTCCAATGTAATAGTACATTGAATCGCGCATTTGCGATCGAAAATGGGATATCAAAAACTTGTAATCAGCCTCCTCAGAAATCGTATGATCGACTAATATAACAAACAAAAATTAAAAATAACGGTAAATCGAATGACCCATGCGATATCCACCATATGACATGTAAAACGGAATAAGTATCCTCAGAAACCATATGATCCACTAATATAACAAACAATAGCTTAAAATAACACTTTATCAAATCGTGCATGCGTTATCAAAATTATAATATTAAATTCGGAATCAGCGTCCACAGAAACCATATGATTCACTAATATAACGAACAAAAAGTAACGGTAAATCGATTCATGCATGCGTGATCGAAAATCTGATAAGTAAATTGGAATCTGCATCCTCAGAAACCACATGATCAACTAATATAACGAACAAAAATTAAAAAATATCGGTAAAACATTTCCCGCATGCGCAATTCAAAATCTGATATTAAATTCGAAATCAGCATTCACCGAAAACACATGATCAACTAATATTTATATGTTATAGTTAAATTATGATATTAAATTCGGAAGCAGCATCCTCAGAAACCATATGATCCACTAATATAGCAAATAAAAATTAAAAATTGACCGTTTAATTGAATCGCGCATATGCGATCGCAAATCGTAATTTAAATTCGTAGTCAGCATCCACAGAAACCATATGATCCACTAATGTAGCAAATAAAAATAAATAATTAACCGTGAATTGAAACGCACATTCGTGATCGAAAATGTGATGTTAAATTCGGAATTAGCATCCACCGATAACACATGAACAACTAATATAACAAATAAAAATTAAAATGTATCAGATAATCGAATCGCGAATCATGATCAAAATTATGATATTAAATTCGGAATCAGCATCTAAAGAAACCATATGCTCCACTAATATAACGGACAAAAATTAAAAAAACGGTAAATCGGATACAGCATGCGTGATTAAAAATATGATATGTAAAACAGAATAAGCATCCTCAAAAACCATATGATCATCGCATATAACGATAAATATTAAAATATAACGATAAATATTATAATATAAGGGTAAATCGAATCATGAAGGCGTGATCGAAAATATGATATTAAATTCGGAATCAGCATAATCGGAAACCATATGTTTATAAATATGATGTTAAAAAAAACAGTGATCGAATCGCGCATGCCTGTTCGAAAATCTGATATTAAATTCGGAATCAACATCGAAAGAAAGTACATAATCCACTAATATAACGGACAAAAATATAAAATTAACGGTAAATCGAATCATGTATGCGTGATCGAAAATCTGATATTAAATTGGGAATCAACATCCTCAGAAACTATATGATCGTCTCATATAACGATATATATTAAAATATAACGGTAAATCGCATCATGTATGCGTGATCGAAAATATGATATTAAATTCGGAATCAGCATAATCGGAAACCATATGTTCTACTAATAAAACGAACCAAAAACAATAATTGACCGATAAATCGAATCGGGCAAGTACGTTCGAAAATTTGATATGTAAATCGGAATCAGCATTCTCAGAAACCAGATGATCCACTAATATAACGAAAGAAAATTATTAATTAACTGTGAAATGGTACGCGCATTCCTGATTGAAAAGATTATATTAAATTCGGAGTCAGCATCCTCAGAAACCATATGTATAATCCAATAATATATTGAACAAAAACTTATAATTAACATTGAATAAAAACGCGCATCGAAAATCTGATATGTTAATCGCAATCAGCATCCAAAAAATAAACAAATAATCAACTAATATAAAAAATTAAAATTAAAATGTAACAAATAAAAGAATCGCGCCTGCATGATCTAGCTTATGATATTAAATTCAGAATCAGCATCCACAGAAACCATATGACCCACTAATATAACGAGCAAAAATTAAAAATAATGTAACAAATAAAAATAAATAAATTAAAGATAACAGTACATTAAATCACGCATGCGCGATCGAAAATGAGATATTAAACTTGGCATCAGCCTCCCCAGAAATCGTAAGATCAACTAATATAACAAACAAAAATTAAAATATAACGGTAAATCGGAATAAGCATCCTCTAAAACTGTATGATCCACTAATATAACGAACAAAAGCTAAAAAATAATCGGAAGTAAGTAATCGGAATCAGCTTACTCAAAAAACCATATATTTATAAATATGATGTTAAAAAAAAAAAAACAGTTATTTAATCGCGCATGCGTGTTCTAAAATCTGATATTAAATTCGGGATCAACATCCAAAGAAAGTATATAATCCACTAATCAGCATAATCGGTAACCATAAATTTTACTAATATAACGAACAAACAACAATAATTGACCGGTAAATCGAATTCGGCAAGTGCGAAAAAAAAACTGACATGTAAGTCGGAATCAGCATCCTCGGAATCCATATGATCCACTAATATAAAATATTAGTAAAAAATATAAAATATTAGTAAAAAATAATAATTGTCGGGTAAATCGAATCGGGCAAGTGCGATCAAAAACCATATTTTAAATTCGCAATCACCATCATCAGACCGTATGATCGACTAATATAACGAACAAAAATAAAAAATTAACGGTAAATTGAATCATGTATGCGTGATCGAAAATATGATATTAAATTCGGAAACCAGATGATCTACTAATATAACGAACAAAAAAAAATAATTTACCAGTAAATCGAATCGCGAATGCATGATAAAAATTATAATATTTAATTCGGAATCAGCATAATCGGAAACCATACGATCGACTAACATAACGAATAAAAATTAAAATGTAACTGTACATTGGATCGCGCCTCCGCGAACAAGAAAAGATATTAAATTCGGAATCAACATAATCGGAAACCATATGATCCACTAATATAACGAAAAAAATGTAAAAATTAACAGTGATTGGATTGCGCATGCATGATCAAAATTATGATATTAAATTCGGAATCAGCATCCACCGAAAAAACATGATCAACTAATATATATATGTTATAGTTAACTTATGATTTTAAATTCGGATTCAGCATAATCGGAAACCATATGATCCACTAATATAAAGAACAGCAGGTAAAAAATAACAGTGAATCGAATCGCGCGTGCATGCTCAAAATTATGATATTAAATTCGGAATCAGCATCCTCAGATACCATATGATCTACTATTATAACGAATAAAAATTAAAATATAACTTCAAATCGAACACAGCATGCGCGATTAACAATATGATATTAAATTCGGAATAAGCATCCACCGAAAAGACATGATCAACTAATATAACAAATAAAAATTAAAATGTAACAGCTAATCGAATCGCGCATGCACGATCTAGATTAAGATATTAACTTCGGATACAGCATCCAAAGAAACCATATGATCCACTAACATAACGAACAAAACTTGAAAAAATAACATAAATCGATTTGAGCATGCGCAATCGAAAATCTGAAATGTGAAACGGAATCAGCATCCTCATAAATCATATGTTAATCAATATAACGAACAAAATGTAAAAAATAACATTGAATCGCATCGCGCAACCATGATCAAAATTATGATATTAAATTCGGAACCAGCATCCTCAGATACCAAATTATCCACTAATATAACGAACAAAAATTAAAAACTAACCTGTAAATCGAATGGCACATGTGCGATTGAAAATCATATTTTAAATTCGTATTCAGCATACTCAGAAACCGTACGTTCGACTAATATAACGAACAAAAATTATACTGTAACAGTAAATTGATTCGCGCATGCGTGATCGAAAATCTGATATTAAATTCGGAATCAGCATCCTCAGAAACCATATGATCTAATAATAAAACGAACAAAAGGTAAACATTAGCAGTGATTCAAATAGTACAGGTGCGATCGAAAATCTGATATGTAAATCGGAATCAGTATTCTAAGAAACCATATGTTTATAAATATGATGTTAAAAAAAAAAACAGTGAGCGAATCGCGCATGCGTGTTCGAAAATCTGATATTAAATTTGGAATCAACATCCAAAGAAATTGTATAGTCCACTAATATAACAGACAAAAATATAAAATTGACGGTAAATCGAATCATGTATGCGTGATCGAAAATCTGATATTAAATTCGGACCATATGATCTACTGACATAACGAACAAAAAACAATAATTGACCGGTAAATCGAATCGGACAAGTGCGTGATCGAAAATCTGATATTAAATTCGGAATCAGCATCCTCAGAAACCATATGATCGACTCATATAATTACAAATATTCAAATATAACGGTAAATCGCATCATGTATGCGTCTACGAAAATATAATATTAAATTCGGAATCAGCATAATCGGAAACCATATGATCTACTGACATAACGAACAAAAAACAATAATTGACCGGGAAATCGAATCGGACAAGTGCGTTCGAAAATCTGATATGTAAATCGGAATCAGCATTTTCAGAAACCATATGATCCACTAATATATTCGTGATCGAAAATATTATATTAAGTTCGGAATCAGCACCCTTAGAAATCATATTATCCAATAATATATTGAACAAAAAACAATAATTAACATTGATTAAAATCTCGCATCGAAAATCAGATATGTTAATCGGAATCTGCATCCAAAAAAAAACAACACATAATCAACTAATGTAACAATCATAACAGTACATTGTATCGCATCCACTGAAAACACATGATCAACTAATATAACAAATTAAAATTAAAATGTAACAAATAATCGAATCGCGCCTGCATGATCTAGATTATGATATTAAATTCGGAATCAGCATCCACAGAAACCATATGACCCACTAATATAACAAGCAAAAATTAAAAATTAAACAGTAAATCGAATGGCACAAGTGCGATTGAAAATCATATTTTAAATTCGTAATCATCATCCTCGTAATCATCATATTAGTGGATATATAACGAACAAAAGGTAAAAATTAACAATGATTCAAATCGTGCATGTGCGATCAAAATTATGAAAATTAATTCGGAATCAGCATCTAAAGAAACCATATGATCCACTAATATAACGAACAGAATGTAAAAATTAACAGTGATTCGAATCGCGCATGCATGATCTAGATTATGATATTAAATTCGGAATCAGCATCCACAGAAACCATATGACCCACTAATATAACGAGCAAAAATTAAAAATTAAACAGTAAATCGAATGGCACAAGTGCGATTGAAAATCATATTTTAAATTCGTAATCATCATCCTCGTAATCATCATATTAGTGGATATATAACGAACAGAATGTAAAAATTAACAGTGATTCGAATCGCGCATGCATGATCAAAATTATGATATTAAATTCAGGATCAGCATCCACCGAAAACACATGATCAACTAATATATATATGTTATAGTTAAATTATGATATAAAATTCGAAATCTGCATAATCGGAAACCTTATGATCCACTAATATAAAGAACAGCAAGTAAAAAATAACAGTGAATCGAATCGCGCATGCATGATCAAAATTATAATATTAAATTCGGAATCAACATCCTCAGAAACCATATGATCCACTAATATAACGAACAAAAATAAAAAACTGACCGGTAAATCAATGCATGATCATAATTATGATATAAAATTTGGAATCAGCCTCCTCAAACACCATATGATCCACTATTATAACAAACAAAAATTAAAAACTGACTTGTAAATCGAATGGCAGACCGTATGAACGACTAATATAACGAATAAAAATTAAAATGTAACTGTCCATTGAATCGCGTATGGGCGATCGAAAATCAGATATTAAACATGGAATCAGCCTCCTTAGAAATCGTATGATGGACTAATACAACAAACAAAAATTAAAATATAACGGCAAATCAAAAATAGCATGCGATTAAAAATATGATATGTAAAACGGAATAAGCATCCTCGGAAACCATATGATCAAGTAATATAAGGACAAAAGGTAAAAATTGGCCTTGAATCGAATCGCGCCTGCATGATCAAAATTATGATAATTAATTCGGAATTGGCATCCTCAGAAACCAAATGACCCACTAATATAACAGACAAAAATATAAAATTAACGGTAAATCGAATCATGTATGAGTGATCGAAAATCTGATATTAAATACGGAATCAGCATCGGCAGAAACCGTATGATCGTCTCATATAACTATAAATATTAAAATATAACGGTAAATCGCATCATGTATGCGTGTTCGAAAATATAATATTAAATTCGGAATCAGCATAATCGGAAACCATATGATCTACTGACATAACGAACAAAAAACAGTAATTGGCCGGTAAATCGAATCGGGCAAGTGCGTCCGAAAATCTGATATGAAAATCGGAATCAGCATCCTCAGAAACCATATGATTTAATAATAAAACGAACAAAAGGTAAACATTAGCAGTGATTCGAATAGTACAGGTGCAATCGATAATCTGATATGTAAATCGGAATCAGTATTCTAAGAAACCATATGTTTATAAATATGATGTTAAAAAAAAACAGTGAGCGAATCGCGCATGCGTGTTCGAAAATCTGATATTAAATTTGGAATCAACATCCAAAAAAATTGTATAATCCACTAATATAACAGACAAAAATATAAAATTAACGGTAAATCGAATCATGTATGCGTGATCGAAAATCTGATATTAAATTCGGAATCAGCATCCTCAGAAACCATATGATCGTCTCATATAATTATAAATATTAAAATATAACGGTAAATCGCATCATGTATGCGTCTACGAAAATATAATATTAAATTCGGAATCAGCATAATCGGAAACCATACGATCTACTGACATAACGAACAAAAAACAATAATTGACCGGTAAATCGAATCGGACAAGTGCGTGATCGAAAATCTGATATTAAATTTGGAATCAGCATCCTCAGAAACCATATTATCGTCTCATATAATTAAAAATATTAAAATATAACGGTAAATCGCATCATGTATGCGTGTACGAAAATATAATATTAAATTCGGAATCAGCATAATCGGAAACCATATGATCTACTGACATAACGAACAAAAAACAATAATTGACCGGGAAATCGAATCGGACAAGTGCGTTCGAAAATCTGACATGAAAATCGGAATCAGCATCCTCAGAAACCATATGATCTAATAATAAAACGAACAAAAGGTAAACATTAGCAGTGATTCGAATAGTACAGGTGCGATCGAAAATCTGATATGTAAATCGGAATCAGTATTCTAAGAAACCATATGTTTATAAATATGATGTTAAAAAAAAACAGTGAGCGAATCGCGCATGCGTGTTCGAAAATCTGATATTAAATTTGGAATCAACATCCAAAAAAATTGTATAATCCACTAATATAACAGACAAAAATATAAAATTAACGGTAAATCGAATCATGTATGCGTGATCGAAAATCTGATATTAAATTCGGAATCAGTATCCTCAGAAACCATATGATCGTCTTATATAATTATAAATATTAAAATATAACGGTAAATCGCATCATGTATGCGTCTACGAAAATATAATATTAAATTCGGAATCAGCATAAACGGAAACCATACGATCTACTGACATAACGAACAAAAAACAATAATTGACCGGTAAATCGAATCGGACAAGTGCGTGATCGAAAATCTGATATTAAATTCGGAATCAGCATCCTCAGAAACCATATGATCGTCTCATATAATTAAAAATATTAAAATATAACGGTAAATCGCATCATGTATGCGTGTACGAAAATATAATATTAAATTCGGAATCAGCATAATCGGAAACCATATGATCTACTGACATAACGAACAAAAAACAATAATTGACCGGGAAATTGAATCGGACAAGTGCGTTCGAAAATCTGACATGAAAATCGGAATCAGCATCCTCAGAAACCATATGATCTAATAATAAAACGAACAAAAGGTAAACATTAGCAGTGATTCGAATAGTACAGGTGCGATCGAAAATCTGATATGTAAATCGGAATCAGCATTCTAAGAAACCATATGTTTATAAATATGATGTTAAAAAAAAACAGTGAGCGAATCGCGCATGCGTGTTCGAAAATCTGATATTAAATTTGGAATCAACATCCAAAAAAATTGTATAATCCACTAATATAACAGACAAAAATATAAAATTAACGGTAAATCGAATCATGTATGCGTGATCGAAAATCTGATATTAAATTCGGAATCAGCATCCTCAGAAACCATATGATCGTCTCATATAATTAAAAATATTAAAATATAACGGTAAATCGCATCATGTATGCGTGTACGAAAATATAATATTAAATTCGGAATCAGCATAATCGGAAACCATATGATCTACTGACATAACGAACAAAAAACAATAATTGACCGGGAAATCCAATCGGACAAGTGCGTTCGAAAATCTGATATGTAAATCGGAATCAGCATTTTCAGAACCCATATGATCCACTAATATATTCGTGATCGAAAATATTATATTAATTTCGGAATCAGACCCCTTAGAAACCATATTATCCAATAATATATTGAACAAAAAATAATAATTAACATTGATTAAAATCTCGCATCGAAAATCAGATATGTTAATCGGAATCTGCATCCAAAAAAAACAAAACACATAATAAACTAATGTAACATTCGATTTACCGGCCAAATACTGTTTTTTGTTCGTTATGTCAGTAGATCATATCGTTTCCGATTATGCTGATTCCGAATTTAATATTATATTTTCTAACACGCATACATGATGCGATTTACCGTTATATTTTAATATTTATAGTTATATGAGACGATCATATGGTTTCTGCGGATGCTGGTTCCGTATTTAATATCAGATTTTCGATCACGCATACATGATTCGGAATAAGCATCGAAAGAAACGCACATGTATGTTCAAAATTATTATATTAAATTCGGAATAAACATCCTCAGAAACCATATGATCCACTAATATAACGAACAAAAATAAAAAACTGACCGGTAAATCGATGCATGATCAAAATTATGATATTAAATTCGGAATCAGCATCCACCGAAAACACATTATCAACTAATATATATATGTTATAATTATGATGTTAAAAAAAAAACAGTGAGCGAATCGCGCATGCGTGTTCGAAAATCTGATATTAAATTTGGAATCAACATCCAAAGAAATTGTATAATCCACTAATATAACAGACAAATATATAAAATTAACGGTAAATCGAATCATGTATGCGTGATCGAAAATCTGATATTAAATTCGGAATCAGCATCCTCAGAAACCATATGATCGTCTCATATAGTTATAACATATAACAGAAACCATATGATCCACTAATATATTCGTGATCGAAAATATTATATTAATTTCGGAATCAGCACCCTTAGAAACCATATTATCCAATAATATATTGAATAAAAAATAATAATTAACATTGATTAAAATCTCGCATCGAAAATCAGATATGTTAATCGGAATCTGCATCCAAAAAAAAAAAACCCATAATCAACTAATGTAACAATCATAACAGTACATTGTATCGCATCCACCGAAAACACATGATCAACTAATATAACAAATTGAAATTAAAATGTAACAAATAATCGAATCGCGCCTGCATGATCTAGATTATGATATTAAATTAGGAATCAGCATCCACAGAAACCATATGACCCACTGATATAACGAGCAAAAATTAAAAATTAAACAGTAAATCGAATGGCACAAGTGCAATTGAAAATCATATTTTAAATTCGTAATCATCATCCTCGTAATCATCATATTAGTGGATATATAACGAACAAAAGGTAAAAATTAACAGTGATTCGAATCGTGCATGTGCGATCAAAATTATGAAAATTAATTCGGAATCAGCATCTAAAGAAACCATATGATCCACTAATATAACGAACAGAATGTAAAAATTAACAGTGATTCGAATCGCGCATGCATGATCAAAATTATGATATTAAATTCGGAATCAGCATCCACCGAAAACACATGATCAACTAATATATATATGTTATAGTTAAATTATGATATAAAATTCGAAATGTGCATAATCGGAAACCTTATGATCCACTAATATAAAGAACAGCAGGTAAAAAATAACAGTGAATCGAATCGCGCATGCATGATCAAAATTATAATACTAAATTCGGAATCTTCATTTACAGAAACCATATGATCCACTAATATTACGAACAAAAATTAAAAATAACGGTAGATCGAATCTCGCATGGAAAATCTACCATATGATACGTAAAACGGAATAAGCATCGAAAGAAACGCGCATGTATGTTCAAAATTATTATATTGAACTCGGAATCAACATCCTCAGAAACCATATGATCCACTAATATAACGAACAAAAATAAAAAACTGACCGGTAAATCAATGCATGATCATAATTATGATATTAAATTTGGAATCAGCCTCCTCAAACACCATATGATCCACTATTGTAACAAACAAAAATTAAAAACTGACTTGTAAATCGAATGGCAGACCGTATGAACGACTAATATAACGAATAAAAATTAAAATGTGACTGTCCATTGAATCGTGTATGGGTGATCGAAAATCAGATTATGGAAGTAATTGCGTAAGTGGAAGTATTGCGATCGTGAAAATTTTCGACTTCCGGTTTTCAACGGAAATACACGTTTTGGGACCCCCTGAGTCGAAATAACCAAGTCCCGCGAAATGGTCTGTGTGTGTGTGTGTGTGTGTGTGTGTATGTGAACAGACTAGCTCAAAAACTATAAACCGTGGGAACCTGAAATTGGGTATTTAGTGTAGGTATATGCCCGCGATGTGACAACAAAAATTTCATCAAAATTGCTCAAAGGGAGGGGGTACTTTATTTAATAACTTTTTACGTTTTTTTCGATTTTCTCAAAAACGTCTCTAACGATTTTGATTAAACTGAGTATTAAACATGGAATCAGCCTCCTTAGAAATCGTATGATGGCCTAATACAACAAACAAAAATTAAAATATAACGGAAAATCAAAAATAGCATGCGATTAAAAATATGATATGTAAAACGGAATAAGCATCCTTGGAAACCATATGATCAAGTAATATAAGGAACAAAAGGTAAAAATTGGCCTTGAAACGAATCGCGCCTGCATGATCAAAATTATGATAATTAATTCGGAATAGGCATCCTCAGAAACCAAATGATCCGCTAATATAACAAACAAAAATATAAAATTAACGGTAAATCGAATCATGTATGCGTGATCGAAAATCTGATATTAAATACGGAACCAGCATCCGCAGAAACCATATGATCGTCTCATATAACTATAAATATTAAAATATAACGGTAAATCACATCATGTATGCGTGTTAGAAAATATAATATTAAATTCGGAATCAGCATAATCGGAAACCATATGATCTACTGACATAACGAACAAAAAACAGTAATTGGCCGGTAAATCGAATCGGGCAAGTGCGTTCGTAAATCTGATATGAAAATCGGAATCAGCATCCTCAGAAACCATATGATCTACTAATAAAACGAACAATAGGTAAACATTAGCAGTGATTCGAATCGTAAAGGTGCGATCGAAAATCTGATATGTAAATCGGAATCAGTATTCTAAGAAACCATATGTTTATAAATATGATGTTAAAAAAAAACAGTGATCGAATCGCGCATGCGTGTTCGAAAATCTGATATTAAATTTGGAATCAACATCCAAAGATATTGTATAATCCACTAATATAACAGACAAAAATATAAAATTAACGGTAAATCGAATCATGTATGCGTGATCGAAAATCTGATATTAAATTTGTAATCAACATCCAAAGAAATTGTATAATCCACTAATATAACAGACAAAAATATAAAATTAACGGTAAATCGAATCATGTATGCGTGATCGAAAATATAATATTAAATTCGGAATCAGCATAATCGGAAACCATATGATCTACTGACATAACGAACAAAAAACAATAATTGACCGGTAAATCGAATCGGACAAGTGCGTTCGAAAATCTGATATGTAAATCGGAATCAGCATTTTCAGAATCCATATGATCCACTAATATATTCGTGATCGAAAATATTATATTGATTTCGGAATCAGCACCCTTAGAAACCATATTATCCAATATTATATTGAACAAAAAATAATAATTAACATTGAATAAAATCTCGCATCGAAAATCTAATAGGTTAATCAGAATCTGCATCCAAAAAAAAAACACATAATCAACTAATGTAACAATTATAACTGTACATTGTATCGCATCCACCGAAAACACATGATCAACTAATATAACAAATTTAAATTAAAATGTAACAAATAATCGAATCGCGCCTGCATGATTTAGATTATGATATTAAATTCGGAATCAGCATCCACAGAAACCATATGACCCACTAATATAACGAGCAAAAATTAAAAATTAAACAGTAAATCGAACGGCACATGTGCGATTGAAAATCATATTTTAAATTCGTAATCATCATATTAGTGGATATTTAACAAACAAAAGGTAAAAATTAACAATGATTCGAATCGTGCATGTGCGATCAAAATTATGAAAATTAATTCGGAATCAGCATCTAAAGAAACCATATGATCCACTAATATAACGAACAAAATGTAAAAATTAACAGTGATTTGAAACGCGCATGCATGATCAAAATTATGATATTAAATTCGGAATCAGCATCCACCGAAAACACATGATCAACTAATATATATGTAATGCTCTTATGCTTCAATAAATAACTTTAAGCCGTATTTATCCCTAAAAGGTAAATTTATTAAACATTAATCACAAAATATTTAACCTTAAACAAAAACAAAACATTTAACATTTATCACAAAACAAAATAGTAAACATTAATTACAAAACAAACAATTAAAGATATATAATTACAAATATAACCTTACCTAAAAGGTAAATCGGTTTTTAAAGTTTATTAATTATCTTCAATCACAATACTACAATCTGAATCTACTATAAAAACAAAAGCAATCAAAACATATGTTCTTAATTAATATAACCATAAACAAGGCTTTCTAAATAAAAGTGAATATTCACTTTTACATATATATATGTTATAGTTAAATTATGATATTAAATTCGAAATCTGCATAATCGGAAACCTTATGATCCACTAATATAAAGAACAGCAGGTAAAAAATAACAGTGAATCGAATCGCGCATGCATGATCAAAATTATAATACTAAATTCGGAATATTCATTCACAGAAACCATATGATCCACTAATATTACGAACAAAAATTAAAAATAACGGTAGATCGAATCTCGCATGCACAATCAACCATATGATACGTAAAACGGAATAAGCATCGAAAGAAACGCGCAAGTATGTTCAAAATTATTATATTAAATTCGGAATCAACATCCTCAGAAACCATATGATCCACTAATATAACGAACAAAAATAAAAAACTGACCGGTAAATCGATGCATGATCATAATTATGATATTAAATTTGGAATCAGCCTCCTCAAACACCATATGATCCACTATTATAACAAACAAAAATTAAAAACTGACTTGGAAATCGAATGGCAGACCGTATGAACGACTAATAAAACGAATAAAAATTAAAATGTAACTGTCCATTGAATCGCGTATGGGCGATCGAAAATCAGATATTAAACATGGAATCAGCCTCCTTAGAAATCGTATGATGGACTAGTACAACAAACAAAAATTAAAATATAACGGCAAATCAAAAATAGCATGCGATTAAAAATATGATATGTAAAACGGAATAAGCATCCTCGGAAACCATATGATCAAGTAATATACGGAACAAAAGGTAAAAATTGGCCTTGAATCGAATCGCGCCTGCATGATCAAAATTATGATAATTAATTCGGAATAGGCATCCTCAGAAACCAAATGATCCACTAATATAACAGACAAAAATATAAAATTAACGGTAAATCGAATCATGTATGTGTGATCGAAAATCTGATATTAAATACGGAACCAGCATCCGCAGAAACCATATGATCGTCTCATATAACTATAAATATTAAAATATAACGGTAAATCGCATCATGTATGCGTGTTAGAAAATATAATATTAAATCCGGAATCAGCATAATCGGAAACCATATGATCTACTGACATAACGAACAAAAAACAGTAATTGGCCGGTAAATCGAATCGTGCAAGTGCGTTCGAAAATCTGATATGAAAATCGGAATCAGCATCCTCAGAAACCATATAATCTACTAATAAAACGAACAAAAGGTAAACATTAGCAGTGATTCGAATCGTAAAGGTGCGATCGAAAATCTGATATGTAAATCGGAATCAGTATTCTAAGAAACCATATGTTTATAAATATGATGTTAAAAAAAACCAGTGATCGAATCGCGCATGCATGTTCGAAAATCTAATAATTAATTTGGAATCAACAACCAAATAAATTTTATAATCCAATAATATAACAGACAAAAAAAAAAAAAATTAACGGTAAATCGAATCATGTATGCGAAAATCTGATATTAAATTCGGAATCAGCATCCTCAGAAACCATATGATCGTCTCATATAATTATAAATATTAAAATATAACGGAAAATCGCATCATGTATGCGTCTACGAAAATATAATATTAAATTCGGAATAAGCATAATCGGAAACCATATGATCTACTGACATAACGAACAAAAAACATTATTGACCGGTAAATCGAATCGGACAAGTGCGTTCGAAAATCTGATATGTAAATAAGAATCAGCATTTTCAGAAACCATATGATCCACTAATATATTCATGATCGAAAATATTATATTAATTTCGGAATCAGCACCCTTAGAACAAAAAATAATAATTAACATTGATTAAAATCTCGCATCGAAAATCAGTAATGTTAATCGGAATCTGCATCCAAAAAAAACAAAACACATAATCAACTAATGTAACAATCATAACAGTACATTGTATCGCATCTACCGAAAACACATGATCAACTAATATAACAAATTAAAATTAAAATGTAACAAATAATCGAATCGCGCCTGGATGATCTAGTTCATGATATTAAATTCGGAATCAGCATCCACAGAAAACATATGACCCACTAATATAACGAGCAAAAATTAAAAATTAAAGTAAATCGAATGGCACAAGTGCGATTGAAAATCATAATTTAAATTCGTAATCATCATCTTCGTAATCATCATTTTATTGGATATATAACGAACAAAAGGTAAAAATTACCAGTGATTCGAATCGTGCATGTGCGATCCAAATTATAAAAATTAATTCGGAATCAGCATCTAAAGAATCCATATGATCCACTAATATAACGAACAGAATGTAAAAATTAACAGTGATTCGAAATGCGCATGCATGATCAAAATTATGATATTAAATTCGGAATCAGCATCCACCGAAAACACATGATCAACTAATATATATATGTTATAGTTAAATTATGATATAAAATTCGAAATCTGCATAATCGGAAACCTTATGATCCACTAATATAAAGAACAGCAGGTAAAAAATAACAGTGAATCGAATCGCGCATGCATGATCAAAATTATAATACTAAATTCGGAATCTTCATTCACAGAAACCATATGATCCACTAATATTACAAACAAAAATTAAAAATAACGGTAGATCGACCGTTGCACAATCAACCATATGATACGTAAAACGGAATAAGCATCGAAAGAAACGCGCATGTATGTTCAAAATTATTATATTGAATTTGGAATCAACATCCTCAGAAACCATATGATCCACTAATATAACGAACAAAAATAAAAAACTGACCGGTAAATCGATGCATGATCATAATTATTATATTAAATTTGGAATCAGCCTCCTCAAACACCATATGATCCACTATTATAACAAAAAAAAAATTAAAAACTGACTTGTAAATCGAATGGCAGACCGTATGAACGACTAATATAACGAATAAAAATTAAAATGTAACTGTCCATTGAATCGCGTATGGGCGATCGAAAATCAGATATTAAACATGGAATCAGCCTCCTTAGAAATCGTATGATGGACTAATACAACAAACAAAAATTAAAATATAACGGCAAATCAAAAATAGCATGCGATTAAAAATATGATATGTAAAACGGAATAAGCATCCTCGGAAACCATATGATCAAGTAATATAAGGAACAAAAGGTAAAAATTGGCCTTTAATCGAATCGCGCCTGCATGATCAAAATTATGATAATTAATTCGGAATAGGCATCCTCAGAAACCAAATGATCCACTAATATAACAGAAAAAAATATAAAATTAACGGTAAATCGAATCATGTATGCGTGATCGAAAATCTGATATTAAATACGGAACCAGCATCCGCAGAAACCATATGATCGTCTCATATAACTATAAATATTAAAATATAACGGTAAATCGCATCATGTATGCGTGTTAGAAAATATAATATAAAATTCGGAATCAGCATAATCGGAAACCATATGATCTACTGACATAACGAACAAAAAACAGTAATTGGCCGGTAAATCGAATCGGGCAAGTGCGTTCGAAAATCTGATATGAAAATCGGAATCTGCATCCTCAGAAACCATATGATCTACTAATAAAACGAACAAAAGGTAAACATTAGCAGTGATTCGAAATATGATGTTAAAAAAAAACAGTGATCGAATCGCGCATGCGTGTTCGAAAATCTGATATTAAATTTGGAATCAACATCCAAAGAAATCGTGTAATCCACTAATATAACAGACAAAAATATAAAATTAACGGTAAATCGAATCATGTATGCGTGATCGAAAATCTGATTTTAAATTCGGAATCAACATCCTCAGAAACCATATGATGGTCTCATATAATTATAAATATTAAAATATAACGGTAAATCGCATCATGTATGCGTCTACGAAAATATAATATTAAATTCAGAATCAGCATAATCGGAAACCATATGATCTACTGACATAACGAACAAAAAACAATAATTGACCGGTAAATCGAATCGGACAAGTGCGTGATCGAAAATCTGATATTAAATTTGGAATCAGCATCCTCAGAAACCATATGATCGTCTCATATAATTATATATATTAAAATATAACGGTAAATCGCATCATGTATGCGTCTACGAAAATATAATATTAAATTCGGAATCAACATCCTCAGAAACCATATGGTCGTCTCATATAATTATAAATATTAAAATATAACGGTAAATCGCATCATGTATGCGTCTACGAAAATATAATATTAAATTCAGAATCAGCATAATCGGAAACCATATGATCTACTGACATAACGAACAAAAAACAATAATTGACCGGTAAATCGAATCGGACAAGTGCGTGATCGAAAATCTGATATTAAATTTGGAATCAGCATCCTCAGAAACCATATGATCGTCTCATATAATTAAAAATATTAAAATATAACGGTAAATCGCATCATGTATGCGTGTTAGAAAATATAATATAAAATTCGGAATCAGCATAATCGGAAACCATATGATCTACTGACATAACGAACAAAAAACAGTAATTGGCCGGTAAATCGAATCGGGCAAGTGCGTTCGAAAATCTGATATGAAAATCGGAATCAGCATCCTCAGAAACCATATGATCTACTAATAAAACGAACAAAAGGTAAACATTAGCAGTGATTCGAAATATGATGTTAAAAAAAAACAGTGATCGAATCGCGCATGCGTGTTCGAAAATCTGATATTAAATTTGGAATCAACATCCAAAGAAATCGTGTAATCCACTAATATAACAGACAAAAATATAAAATTAACGGTAAATCGAATCATGTATGCGTGATCGAAAATCTGATTTTAAATTCGGAATCAACATCCTCAGAAACCATATGATGGTCTCATATAATTATAAATATTAAAATATAACGGTAAAGCGCATCATGTATGCGTCTACGAAAATATAATATTAAATTCAGAATCAGCATAATCGGAAACCATATAATCTACTGACATAACGAACAAAAAACAATAATTGACCGGTAAATCGAATCGGACAAGTGCGTGATCGAAAATCTGATATTAAATTTGGAATCAGCATCCTCAGAAACCATATGATCGTCTCATATAATTATATATATTAAAATATAACGGTAAATCGCATCATGTATGCGTCTACGAAA
This sequence comes from Aelia acuminata, assembly GCA_911387785.2. Classification (NCBI taxonomy): domain Eukaryota; kingdom Metazoa; phylum Arthropoda; class Insecta; order Hemiptera; family Pentatomidae; genus Aelia; species Aelia acuminata. Next base: position 2,242,575 of record OU426985.1, on the reverse strand, counting down.
ATATAATATTAAATTCGGAATCAACATCCTCAGAAACCATATGATCGTCTCATATAATTATAAATATTAAAATATAACGGTAAATCGCATCATGTATGCGTCTACGAAAATATAATATTAAATTCAGAATCAGCATAATCGGAAACCATATGATCTACTGACATAACGAACAAAAAACAATAATTGACCGGTAAATCGAATCGGACAAGTGCGTGATCGAAAATCTGATATTAAATTTGGAATCAGCATCCTCAGAAACCATATGATCGTCTCATATAATTAAAAATATTAAAATATAACGGTAAATCGCATCATGTATGCGTGTACGAAAATATAATATTAAATTCGGAATCAGCATAATCGGAAACCATATGATCTACTGACATAACGAACAAAAAACAATAATTGACCGGTAAATCGAATCGGAAAAGTGCGTTCGAAAATCTGATATGTAAATCGGAATCAGCATTTTCAGAAACCATATGATCCACTAATATATTCGTGATCGAAAATATTATATTAATTTCGGAATCAACACCCTTAGAAACCATATTATCCAATAATATATTGAACAAAAAATAATAATTAATATTGATTAAAATCTCGCATCGAAAATCAGATATGTTAATCGGAATCTGCATCCAAAAAAAAAAAAACACATAATCCACTAATGTAACAATCATAACAATACATTGTATCGCATCCACCGAAAACACATGATCAACTAATATAACAAATTAAAATTAAAATGTAACAAATAATCGAATCGCGCCTGCATGATCTAGATTATGATATTAAATTCAGAATCAGCATCCACAGAAACCATATGACCCACTAATATAACGAGTAAAAATTAAAAATTAAACAGCAAATCGAATGGCACAAGTGCGATTGAAAATCATATTTTAAAATTCGTAATCATCATCCTCGTAATCATCATATTAGTGGATATATAACGAACAAAAGGTAAAAATTAACAGTGATTCGAATCGTGCATGTGCGATCCAAATTACGAAAATTAATTCGGAATCAGCATCTAAAGAAACCATATGATCCACTAATATAACGAACAGAATGTAAAAATTAACAGTGATTCGAATCGCGCATGCATGATCAAAATTATGATATTAAATTCGGAATCAGCATCCACCGGAAACACATGATCAACTAATATATATATGTTATAGTTTAATTATGATATTAAATTCGAAATCTGCATAATCGGAAACCTTATGATCCACTAATATAAAGAACAGCAGGTAAAAAATGAACAGTGAATAACGGTAGATCGAATCTCTCATGCACAATCAACCATATGATACGTAAAACGGAATAAGCATCGAAAGAAACGCGCATGTATGTTCAAAATTATTATATTGAATTTGGAATCAACATCCTCAGAAACCATATGATCCACTAATATAACGAACAAAAATAAAAAACTGACCGGTAAATCGATGCATGATCATAATTATTATATTAAATTTGGAATCAGCCTCCTCAAACACCATATGATCCACTATTATAACAAAAAAAAAATTAAAAACTGACTTGTAAATCGAATGGCAGACCGTATGAACGACTAATATAACGAATAAAAATTAAAATGTAACTGTCCATTGAATCGCGTATGGGCGATCGAAAATCAGATATTAAACATGGAATCAGCCTCCTTAGAAATCGTATGATGGACTAATACAACAAACAAAAATTAAAATATAACGGCAAATCAAAAATAGCATGCGATTAAAAATATGATATGTAAAACGGAATAAGCATCCTCGGAAACCATATGATCAAGTAATATAAGGAACAAAAGGTAAAAATTGGCCTTTAATCGAATCGCGCCTGCATGATCAAAATTATGATAATTAATTCGGAATAGGCATCCTCAGAAACCAAATGATCCACTAATATAACAGAAAAAAATATAAAATTAACGGTAAATCGAATCATGTATGCGTGATCGAAAATCTGATATTAAATACGGAACCAGCATCCGCAGAAACCATATGATCGTCTCATATAACTATAAATATTAAAATATAACGGTAAATCGCATCATGTATGCGTGTTAGAAAATATAATATAAAATTCGGAATCAGCATAATCGGAAACCATATGATCTACTGACATAACGAACAAAAAACAGTAATTGGCCGGTAAATCGAATCGGAAAAGTGCGTTCGAAAATCTGATATGAAAATCGGAATCTGCATCCTCAGAAACCATATGATCTACTAATAAAACGAACAAAAGGTAAACATTAGCAGTGATTCGAAATATGATGTTAAAAAAAAACAGTGATCGAATCGCGCATGCGTGTTCGAAAATCTGATATTAAATTTGGAATCAACATCCAAAGAAATCGTGTAATCCACTAATATAACAGACAAAAATATAAAATTAACGGTAAATCGAATCATGTATGCGTGATCGAAAATCTGATTTTAAATTCGGAATCAACATCCTCAGAAACCATATGATGGTCTCATATAATTATAAATATTAAAATATAACGGTAAATCGCATCATGTATGCGTCTACGAAAATATAATATTAAATTCAGAATCAGCATAATCGGAAACCATATGATCTACTGACATAACGAACAAAAAACAATAATTGACCGGTAAATCGAATCGGACAAGTGCGTGATCGAAAATCTGATATTAAATTTGGAATCAGCATCCTCAGAAACCATATGATCGTCTCATATAATTATATATATTAAAATATAACGGTAAATCGCATCATGTATGCGTCTACGAAAATATAATATTAAATTCGGAATCAACATCCTCAGAAACCATATGATCGTCTCATATAATTATAAATATTAAAATATAACGGTAAATCGCATCATGTATGCGTCTACGAAAATATAATATTAAATTCAGAATCAGCATAATCGGAAACCATATGATCTACTGACATAACGAACAAAAAACAATAATTGACCGGTAAATCGAATCGGACAAGTGCGTGATCGAAAATCTGATATTAAATTTGGAATCAGCATCCTCAGAAACCATATGATCGTCTCATATAATTAAAAATATTAAAATATAACGGTAAATCGCATCATGTATGCGTGTTAGAAAATATAATATAAAATTCGGAATCAGCATAATCGGAAACCATATGATCTACTGACATAACGAACAAAAAACAGTAATTGGCCGGTAAATCGAATCGGGCAAGTGCGTTCGAAAATCTGATATGAAAATCGGAATCAGCATCCTCAGAAACCATATGATCTACTAATAAAACGAACAAAAGGTAAACATTAGCAGTGATTCGAAATATGATGTTAAAAAAAAACAGTGATCGAATCGCGCATGCGTGTTCGAAAATCTGATATTAAATTTGGAATCAACATCCAAAGAAATCGTGTAATCCACTAATATAACAGACAAAAATATAAAATTAACGGTAAATCGAATCATGTATGCGTGATCGAAAATCTGATTTTAAATTCGGAATCAACATCCTCAGAAACCATATGATGGTCTCTTATAATTATAAATATTAAAATATAACGGTAAATCGCATCATGTATGCGTCTACGAAAATATAATATTAAATTCAGAATCAGCATAATCGGAAACCATATGATCTACTGACATAACGAACAAAAAACAATAATTGACCGGTAAATCGAATCGGACAAGTGCGTGATCGAAAATCTGATATTAAATTTGGAAACAGCATCCTCAGAAACCATATGATCGTCTCATATAATTATATATATTAAAATATAACGGTAAATCGCATCATGTATGCGTCTACGAAAATATAATATTAAATTCGGAATCAACATCCTCAGAAACCATATGATCGTCTCATATAATTATAAATATTAAAATATAACGGTAAATCGCATCATGTATGCGTCTACGAATATATAATATTAAATTCAGAATCAGCATAATCGGAAACCATATGATCTACTGACATAACGAACAAAAAACAATAATTGACCGGTAAATCGAATCGGACAAGTGCGTGATCGAAAATCTGATATTAAATTTGGAATCAGCATCCTCAGAAACCATATGATCGTCTCATATAATTAAAAATATTAAAATATAACGGTAAATCGCATCATGTATGCGTGTACGAAAATATAATATTAAATTCGGAATCAGCATAATCGGAAACCATATGATCTACTGACATAACGAACAAAAAACAATAATTGACCGGTAAATAGAATCGGAAAAGTGCGTTCGAAAATCTGATATGAAAATCGGAATCAGCATCCTCAGAAACCATATGATCTACTAATAAAACGAACAAAAGGTAAACATTAGCAGTGATTCGAAATATGATGTTAAAAAAAAAACAGTGATCGAATCGCGCATGCGTGTTCGAAAATGTGATATTAAATTTGGAATCAACATCCAAAGAAATCGTGTAATCCACTAATATAACAGACAAAAATATAAAATTAACGGTAAATCGAATCATGTATGCGTGATCGAAAATCTGATTTTAAATTCGGAATCAACATCCTCAGAAACCATATGATGGTCTCATATAATTATAAATATTAAAATATAACGGTAAAGCGCATCATGTATGCGTCTACGAAAATATAATATTAAATTCAGAATCAGCATAATCGGAAACCATATAATCTACTGACATAACGAACAAAAAACAATAATTGACCGGTAAATCGAATCGGACAAGTGCGTGATCGAAAATCTGATATTAAATTTGGAATCAGCATCCTCAGAAACCATATGATCGTCTCATATAATTATATATATTAAAATATAACGGTAAATCGCATCATGTATGCGTCTACGAAAATATAATATTAAATTCGGAATCAACATCCTCAGAAACCATATGATCGTCTCATATAATTATAAATATTAAAATATAACGGTAAATCGCATCATGTATGCGTCTACGAAAATATAATATTAAATTCAGAATCAGCATAATCGGAAACCATATGATCTACTGACATAACGAACAAAAAACAATAATTGACCGGTAAATCGAATCGGACAAGTGCGTGATCGAAAATCTGATATTAAATTTGGAATCAGCATCCTCAGAAACCATATGATCGTCTCATATAATTAAAAATATTAAAATATAACGGTAAATCGCATCATGTATGCGTGTACGAAAATATAATATTAAATTCGGAATCAGCATAATCGGAAACCATATGATCTACTGACATAACGAACAAAAAACAATAATTGACCGGTAAATCGAATCGGAAAAGTGCGTTCGAAAATCTGATATGTAAATCGGAATCAGCATTTTCAGAAACCATATGATCCACTAATATATTCGTGATCGAAAATATTATATTAATTTCGGAATCAACACCCTTAGAAACCATATTATCCAATAATATATTGAACAAAAAATAATAATTAATATTGATTAAAATCTCGCATCGAAAATCAGATATGTTAATCGGAATCTGCATCCAAAAAAAAAAAACACATAATCCACTAATGTAACAATCATAACAATACATTGTATCGCATCCACCGAAAACACATGATCAACTAATATAACAAATTAAAATTAAAATGTAACAAATAATCGAATCGCGCCTGCATGATCTAGATTATGATATTAAATTCAGAATCAGCATCCACAGAAACCATATGACCCACTAATATAACGTGTAAAAATTAAAAATTAAACAGCAAATCGAATGGCACAAGTGCGATTGAAAATCATATTTTAAAATTCGTAATCATCATCCTCGTAATCATCATATTAGTGGATATATAACGAACAAAAGGTAAAAATTAACAGTGATTCGAATCGTGCATGTGCGATCCAAATTACGAAAATTAATTCGGAATCAGCATCTAAAGAAACCATATGATCCACTAATATAACGAACAGAATGTAAAAATTAACAGTGATTCGAATCGCGCATGCATGATCAAAATTATGATATTAAATTCGGAATCAGCATCCACCGGAAACACATGATCAACTAATATATATATGTTATAGTTTAATTATGATATTAAATTCGAAATCTGCATAATCGGAAACCTTATGATCCACTAATATAAAGAACAGCAGGTAAAAAATGAACAGTGAATAACGGTAGATCGAATCTCTCATGCACAATCAACCATATGATACGTAAAACGGAATAAGCATCGAAAGAAACGCGCATGTATGTTCAAAATTATTATATTGAATTTGGAATCAACATCCTCAGAAACCATATGATCCACTAATATAACGAACAAAAATAAAAAACTGACCGGTAAATCGATGCATGATCATAATTATTATATTAAATTTGGAATCAGCCTCCTCAAACACCATATGATCCACTATTATAACAAAAAAAAAATTAAAAACTGACTTGTAAATCGAATGGCAGACCGTATGAACGACTAATATAACGAATAAAAATTAAAATGTAACTGTCCATTGAATCGCGTATGGGCGATCGAAAATCAGATATTAAACATGGAATCAGCCTCCTTAGAAATCGTATGATGGACTAATACAACAAACAAAAATTAAAATATAACGGCAAATCAAAAATAGCATGCGATTAAAAATATGATATGTAAAACGGAATAAGCATCCTCGGAAACCATATGATCAAGTAATATAAGGAACAAAAGGTAAAAATTGGCCTTTAATCGAATCGCGCCTGCATGATCAAAATTATGATAATTAATTCGGAATAGGCATCCTCAGAAACCAAATGATCCACTAATATAACAGAAAAAAATATAAAATTAACGGTAAATCGAATCATGTATGCGTGATCGAAAATCTGATATTAAATACGGAACCAGCATCCGCAGAAACCATATGATCGTCTCATATAACTATAAATATTAAAATATAACGGTAAATCGCATCATGTATGCGTCTACGAAAATATAATATTAAATTCGGAATCAACATCCTCAGAAACCATATGATCGTCTCATATAATTATAAATATTAAAATATAACGGTAAATCGCATCATGTATGCGTCTACGAAAATATAATATTAAATTCAGAATCAGCATAATCGGAAACCATATGATCTACTGACATAACGAACAAAAAACAATAATTGACCGGTAAATCGAATCGGACAAGTGCGTGATCGAAAATCTGATATTAAATTTGGAATCAGCATCCTCAGAAACCATATGATCGTCTCATATAATTAAAAATATTAAAATATAACGGTAAATCGCATCATGTATGCGTGTACGAAAATATAATATTAAATTCGGAATCAGCATAATCGGAAACCATATGATCTACTGACATAACGAACAAAAAACAATAATTGACCGGTAAATAGAATCGGAAAAGTGCGTTCGAAAATCTGATATGAAAATCGGAATCAGCATCCTCAGAAACCATATGATCTACTAATAAAACGAACAAAAGGTAAACATTAGCAGTGATTCGAAATATGATGTTAAAAAAAAACAGTGATCGAATCGCGCATGCGTGTTCGAAAATGTGATATTAAATTTGGAATCAACATCCAAAGAAATCGTGTAATCCACTAATATAACAGACAAAAATATAAAATTAACGGTAAATCGAATCATGTATGCGTGATCGAAAATCTGATTTTCAATTCGGAATCAACATCCTCAGAAACCATATGATGGTCTCATATAATTATAAATATTAAAATATAACGGTAAAGCGCATCATGTATGCGTCTACGAAAATATAATATTAAATTCAGAATCAGCATAATCGGAAACCATATAATCTACTGACATAACGAACAAAAAACAATAATTGACCGGTAAATCGAATCGGACAAGTGCGTGATCGAAAATCTGATATTAAATTTGGAATCAGCATCCTCAGAAACCATATGATCGTCTCATATAATTATATATATTAAAATATAACGGTAAATCGCATCATGTATGCGTCTACGAAAATATAATATTAAATTCGGAATCAACATCCTCAGAAACCATATGATCGTCTCATATAATTATAAATATTAAAATATAACGGTAAATCGCATCATGTATGCGTCTACGAAAATATAATATTAAATTCAGAATCAGCATAATCGGAAACCATATGATCTACTGACATAACGAACAAAAAACAATAATTGACCGGTAAATTGAATCGGACAAGTGCGTGATCGAAAATCTGATATTAAATTTGGAATCAGCATCCTCAGAAACCATATGATCGTCTCATATAATTAAAAATATTAAAATATAACGGTAAATCGCATCATGTATGCGTGTACGAAAATATAATATTAAATTCGGAATCAGCATAATCGGAAACCATATGATCTACTGACATAACGAACAAAAAACAATAATTGACCGGTAAATCGAATCGGAAAAGTGCGTTCGAAAATCTGATATGTAAATCGGAATCAGCATTTTCAGAAACCATATGATCCACTAATATATTCGTGATCGAAAATATTATATTAATTTCGGAATCAACACCCTTAGAAACCATATTATCCAATAATATATTGAACAAAAAATAATAATTAATATTGATTAAAATCTCGCATCGAAAATCAGATATGTTAATCGGAATCTGCATCCAAAAAAAAAAAACACATAATCCACTAATGTAACAATCATAACAATACATTGTATCGCATCCACCGAAAACACATGATCAACTAATATAACAAATTAAAATTAAAATGTAACAAATAATCGAATCGCGCCTGCATGATCTAGATTATGATATTAAATTCAGAATCAGCATCCACAGAAACCATATGACCCACTAATATAACGAGTAAAAATTAAAAATTAAACAGCAAATCGAATGGCACAAGTGCGATTGAAAATCATATTTTAAAATTCGTAATCATCATCCTCGTAATCATCATATTAGTGGATATATAACGAACAAAAGGTAAAAATTAACAGTGATTCGAATCGTGCATGTGCGATCCAAATTACGAAAATTAATTCGGAATCAGCATCTAAAGAAACCATATGATCCACTAATATAACGAACAGAATGTAAAAATTAACAGTGATTCGAATCGCGCATGCATGATCAAAATTATGATATTAAATTCGGAATCAGCATCCACCGGAAACACATGATCAACTAATATATATATGTTATAGTTTAATTATGATATTAAATTCGAAATCTGCATAATCGGAAACCTTATGATCCACTAATATAAAGAACAGCAGGTAAAAAATGAACAGTGAATAACGGTAGATCGAATCTCTCATGCACAATCAACCATATGATACGTAAAACGGAATAAGCATCGAAAGAAACGCGCATGTATGTTCAAAATTATTATATTGAATTTGGAATCAACATCCTCAGAAACCATATGATCCACTAATATAACGAACAAAAATAAAAAACTGACCGGTAAATCGATGCATGATCATAATTATTATATTAAATTTGGAATCAGCCTCCTCAAACACCATATGATCCACTATTATAACAAAAAAAAAATTAAAAACTGACTTGTAAATCGAATGGCAGACCGTATGAACGACTAATATAACGAATAAAAATTAAAATGTAACTGTCCATTGAATCGCGTATGGGCGATCGAAAATCAGATATTAAACATGGAATCAGCCTCCTTAGAAATCGTATGATGGACTAATACAACAAACAAAAATTAAAATATAACGGCAAATCAAAAATAGCATGCGATTAAAAATATGATATGTAAAACGGAATAAGCATCCTCGGAAACCATATGATCAAGTAATATAAGGAACAAAAGGTAAAAATTGGCCTTTAATCGAATCGCGCCTGCATGATCAAAATTATGATAATTAATTCGGAATAGGCATCCTCAGAAACCAAATGATCCACTAATATAACAGAAAAAAATATAAAATTAACGGTAAATCGAATCATGTATGCGTGATCGAAAATCTGATATTAAATACGGAACCAGCATCCGCAGAAACCATATGATCGTCTCATATAACTATAAATATTAAAATATAACGGTAAATCGCATCATGTATGCGTGTTAGAAAATATAATATAAAATTCGGAATCAGCATAATCGGAAACCATATGATCTACTGACATAACGAACAAAAAACAGTAATTGGCCGGTAAATCGAATCGGAAAAGTGCGTTCGAAAATCTGATATGAAAATCGGAATCTGCATCCTCAGAAACCATATGATCTACTAATAAAACGAACAAAAGGTAAACATTAGCAGTGATTCGAAATATGATGTTAAAAAAAAACAGTGATCGAATCGCGCATGCGTGTTCGAAAATCTGATATTAAATTTGGAATCAACATCCAAAGAAATCGTGTAATCCACTAATATAACAGACAAAAATATAAAATTAACGGTAAATCGAATCATGTATGCGTGATCGAAAATCTGATTTTAAATTCGGAATCAACATCCTCAGAAACCATATGATGGTCTCATATAATTATAAATATTAAAATATAACGGTAAATCGCATCATGTATGCGTCTACGAAAATATAATATTAAATTCAGAATCAGCATAATCGGAAACCATATGATCTACTGACATAACGAACAAAAAACAATAATTGACCGGTAAATCGAATCGGACAAGTGCGTGATCGAAAATCTGATATTAAATTTGGAATCAGCATCCTCAGAAACCATATGATCGTCTCATATAATTATATATATTAAAATATAACGGTAAATCGCATCATGTATGCGTCTACGAAAATATAATATTAAATTCGGAATCAACATCCTCAGAAACCATATGATCGTCTCATATAATTATAAATATTAAAATATAACGGTAAATCGCATCATGTATGCGTCTACGAAAATATAATATTAAATTCAGAATCAGCATAATCGGAAACCATATGATCTACTGACATAACGAACAAAAAACAATAATTGACCGGTAAATCGAATCGGACAAGTGCGTGATCGAAAATCTGATATTAAATTTGGAATCAGCATCCTCAGAAACCATATGATCGTCTCATATAATTAAAAATATTAAAATATAACGGTAAATCGCATCATGTATGCGTGTTAGAAAATATAATATAAAATTCGGAATCAGCATAATCGGAAACCATATGATCTACTGACATAACGAACAAAAAACAGTAATTGGCCGGTAAATCGAATCGGGCAAGTGCGTTCGAAAATCTGATATGAAAATCGGAATCAGCATCCTCAGAAACCATATGATCTACTAATAAAACGAACAAAAGGTAAACATTAGCAGTGATTCGAAATATGATGTTAAAAAAAAACAGTGATCGAATCGCGCATGCAAGTTCGAAAATCTGATATTAAATTTGGAATCAACATCCAAAGAAATCGTGTAATCCACTAATATAACAGACAAAAATATAAAATTAACGGTAAATCGAATCATGTATGCGTGATCGAAAATCTGATTTTAAATTCGGAATCAACATCCTCAGAAACCATATGATGGTCTCTTATAATTATAAATATTAAAATATAACGGTAAATCGCATCATGTATGCGTCTACGAAAATATAATATTAAATTCAGAATCAGCATAATCGGAAACCATATGATCTACTGACATAACGAACAAAAAACAATAATTGACCGGTAAATCGAATCGGACAAGTGCGTGATCGAAAATCTGATATTAAATTTGGAAACAGCATCCTCAGAAACCATATGATCGTCTCATATAATTATATATATTAAAATATAACGGTAAATCGCATCATGTATGCGTCTACGAAAATATAATATTAAATTCGGAATCAACATCCTCAGAAACCATATGATCGTCTCATATAATTATAAATATTAAAATATAACGGTAAATCGCATCATGTATGCGTCTACGAAAATATAATATTAAATTCAGAATCAGCATAATCGGAAACCATATGATCTACTGACATAACGAACAAAAAACAATAATTGACCGGTAAATCGAATCGGACAAGTGCGTGATCGAAAATCTGATATTAAATTTGGAATCAGCATCCTCAGAAACCATATGATCGTCTCATATAATTAAAAATATTAAAATATAACGGTAAATCGCATCATGTATGCGTGTACGAAAATATAATATTAAATTCGGAATCAGCATAATCGGAAACCATATGATCTACTGACATAACGAACAAAAAACAATAATTGACCGGTAAATAGAATCGGAAAAGTGCGTTCGAAAATCTGATATGAAAATCGGAATCAGCATCCTCAGAAACCATATGATCTACTAATAAAACGAACAAAAGGTAAACATTAGCAGTGATTCGAAATATGATGTTAAAAAAAAACAGTGATCGAATCGCGCATGCGTGTTCGAAAATGTGATATTAAATTTGGAATCAACATCCAAAGAAATCGTGTAATCCACTAATATAACAGACAAAAATATAAAATTAACGGTAAATCGAATCATGTATGCGTGATCGAAAATCTGATTTTAAATTCGGAATCAACATCCTCAGAAACCATATGATGGTCTCATATAATTATAAATATTAAAATATAACGGTAAAGCGCATCATGTATGCGTCTACGAAAATATAATATTAAATTCAGAATCAGCATAATCGGAAACCATATAATCTACTGACATAACGAACAAAAAACAATAATTGACCGGTAAATCGAATCGGACAAGTGCGTGATCGAAAATCTGATATTAAATTTGGAATCAGCATCCTCAGAAACCATATGATCGTCTCATATAATTATATATATTAAAATATAACGGTAAATCGCATCATGTATGCGTCTACGAAAATATAATATTAAATTCGGAATCAACATCCTCAGAAACCATATGATCGTCTCATATAATTATAAATATTAAAATATAACGGTAAATCGCATCATGTATGCGTCTACGAAAATATAATATTAAATTCAGAATCAGCATAATCGGAAACCATATGATCTACTGACATAACGAACAAAAAACAATAATTGACCGGTAAATCGAATCGGACAAGTGCGTGATCGAAAATCTGATATTAAATTTGGAATCAGCATCCTCAGAAACCATATGATCGTCTCATATAATTAAAAATATTAAAATATAACGGTAAATCGCATCATGTATGCGTGTACGAAAATATAATATTAAATTCGGAATCAGCATAATCGGAAACCATATGATCTACTGACATAACGAACAAAAAACAATAATTGACCGGTAAATCGAATCGGAAAAGTGCGTTCGAAAATCTGATATGTAAATCGGAATCAGCATTTTCAGAAACCATATGATCCACTAATATATTCGTGATCGAAAATATTATATTAATTTCGGAATCAACACCCTTAGAAACCATATTATCCAATAATATATTGAACAAAAAATAATAATTAATATTGATTAAAATCTCGCATCGAAAATCAGATATGTTAATCGGAATCTGCATCCAAAAAAAAAAAACACATAATCCACTAATGTAACAATCATAACAATACATTGTATCGCATCCACCGAAAACACATGATCAACTAATATAACAAATTAAAATTAAAATGTAACAAATAATCGAATCGCGCCTGCATGATCTAGATTATGATATTAAATTCAGAATCAGCATCCACAGAAACCATATGACCCACTAATATAACGTGTAAAAATTAAAAATTAAACAGCAAATCGAATGGCACAAGTGCGATTGAAAATCATATTTTAAAATTCGTAATCATCATCCTCGTAATCATCATATTAGTGGATATATAACGAACAAAAGGTAAAAATTAACAGTGATTCGAATCGTGCATGTGCGATCCAAATTACGAAAATTAATTCGGAATCAGCATCTAAAGAAACCATATGATCCACTAATATAACGAACAGAATGTAAAAATTAACAGTGATTCGAATCGCGCATGCATGATCAAAATTATGATATTAAATTCGGAATCAGCATCCACCGGAAACACATGATCAACTAATATATATATGTTATAGTTTAATTATGATATTAAATTCGAAATCTGCATAATCGGAAACCTTATGATCCACTAATATAAAGAACAGCAGGTAAAAAATGAACAGTGAATAACGGTAGATCGAATCTCTCATGCACAATCAACCATATGATACGTAAAACGGAATAAGCATCGAAAGAAACGCGCATGTATGTTCAAAATTATTATATTGAATTTGGAATCAACATCCTCAGAAACCATATGATCCACTAATATAACGAACAAAAATAAAAAACTGACCGGTAAATCGATGCATGATTATAATTATTATATTAAATTTGGAATCAGCCTCCTCAAACACCATATGATCCACTATTATAACAAAAAAAAAATTAAAAACTGACTTGTAAATCGAATGGCAGACCGTATGAACGACTAATATAACGAATAAAAATTAAAATGTAACTGTCCATTGAATCGCGTATGGGCGATCGAAAATCAGATATTAAACATGGAATCAGCCTCCTTAGAAATCGTATGATGGACTAATACAACAAACAAAAATTAAAATATAACGGCAAATCAAAAATAGCATGCGATTAAAAATATGATATGTAAAACGGAATAAGCATCCTCGGAAACCATATGATCAAGTAATATAAGGAACAAAAGGTAAAAATTGGCCTTTAATCGAATCGCGCCTGCATGATCAAAATTATGATAATTAATTCGGAATAGGCATCCTCAGAAACCAAATGATCCACTAATATAACAGAAAAAAATATAAAATTAACGGTAAATCGAATCATGTATGCGTGATCGAAAATCTGATATTAAATACGGAACCAGCATCCGCAGAAACCATATGATCGTCTCATATAACTATAAATATTAAAATATAACGGTAAATCACATCATGTATGCGTGTTAGAAAATATAATATAAAATTCGGAATCAGCATAATCGGAAACCATATGATCTACTGACATAACGAACAAAAAACAGTAATTGGCCGGTAAATCGAATCGGAAAAGTGCGTTCGAAAATCTGATATGAAAATCGGAATCTGCATCCTCAGAAACCATATGATCTACTAATAAAACGAACAAAAGGTAAACATTAGCAGTGATTCGAAATATGATGTTAAAAAAAAACAGTGATCGAATCGCACATGCGTGTTCGAAAATCTGATATTAAATTTGGAATCAACATCCAAAGAAATCGTGTAATCCACTAATATAACAGACAAAAATATAAAATTAACGGTAAATCGAATCATGTATGCGTGATCGAAAATCTGATTTTAAATTCGGAATCAACATCCTCAGAAACCATATGATGGTCTCATATAATTATAAATATTAAAATATAACGGTAAATCGCATCATGTATGCGTCTACGAAAATATAATATTAAATTCAGAATCAGCATAATCGGAAACCATATGATCTACTGACATAACGAACAAAAAACAATAATTGACCGGTAAATCGAATCGGACAAGTGCGTGATCGAAAATCTGATATTAAATTTGGAATCAGCATCCTCAGAAACCATATGATCGTCTCATATAATTATATATATTAAAATATAACGGTAAATCGCATCATGTATGCGTCTACGAAAATATAATATTAAATTCGGAATCAACATCCTCAGAAACCATATGATCGTCTCATATAATTATAAATATTAAAATATAACGGTAAATCGCATCATGTATGCGTCTACGAAAATATAATATTAAATTCAGAATCAGCATAATCGGAAACCATATGATCTACTGACATAACGAACAAAAAACAATAATTGACCGGTAAATCGAATCGGACAAGTGCGTGATCGAAAATCTGATATTAAATTTGGAATCAGCATCCTCAGAAACCATATGATCGTCTCATATAATTAAAAATATTAAAATATAACGGTAAATCGCATCATGTATGCGTGTTAGAAAATATAATATAAAATTCGGAATCAGCATAATCGGAAACCATATGATCTACTGACATAACGAACAAAAAACAGTAATTGGCCGGTAAATCGAATCGGGCAAGTGCGTTCGAAAATCTGATATGAAAATCGGAATCAGCATCCTCAGAAACCATATGATCTACTAATAAAACGAACAAAAGGTAAACATTAGCAGTGATTCGAAATATGATGTTAAAAAAAAACAGTGATCGAATCGCACATGCAAGTTCGAAAATGTGATATTAAATTTGGAATCAACATCCAAAGAAATCGTGTAATCCACTAATATAACAGACAAAAATATAAAATTAACGGTAAATCGAATCATGTATGCGTGATCGAAAATCTGATTTTAAATTCGGAATCAACATCCTCAGAAACCATATGATGGTCTCATATAATTATAAATATTAAAATATAACGGTAAAGCGCATCATGTATGCGTCTACGAAAATATAATATTAAATTCAGAATCAGCATAATCGGAAACCATATAATCTACTGACATAACGAACAAAAAACAATAATTGACCGGTAAATCGAATCGGACAAGTGCGTGATCGAAAATCTGATATTAAATTTGGAATCAGCATCCTCAGAAACCATATGATCGTCTCATATAATTATATATATTAAAATATAACGGTAAATCGCATCATGTATGCGTCTACGAAAATATAATATTAAATTCGGAATCAACATCCTCAGAAACCATATGATCGTCTCATATAATTATAAATATTAAAATATAACGGTAAATCGCATCATGTATGCGTCTACGAAAATATAATATTAAATTCAGAATCAGCATAATCGGAAACCATATGATCTACTGACATAACGAACAAAAAACAATAATTGACCGGTAAATTGAATCGGACAAGTGCGTGATCGAAAATCTGATATTAAATTTGGAATCAGCATCCTCAGAAACCATATGATCGTCTCATATAATTAAAAATATTAAAATATAACGGTAAATCGCATCATGTATGCGTGTACGAAAATATAATATTAAATTCGGAATCAGCATAATCGGAAACCATATGATCTACTGACATAACGAACAAAAAACAATAATTGACCGGTAAATCGAATCGGAAAAGTGCGTTCGAAAATCTGATATGTAAATCGGAATCAGCATTTTCAGAAACCATATGATCCACTAATATATTCGTGATCGAAAATATTATATTAATTTCGGAATCAACACCCTTAGAAACCATATTATCCAATAATATATTGAACAAAAAATAATAATTAATATTGATTAAAATCTCGCATCGAAAATCAGATATGTTAATCGGAATCTGCATCCAAAAAAAAAAAAACCCATAATCCACTAATGTAACAATCATAACAATACATTGTATCGCATCCACCGTAAACACATGATCAACTAATATAACAAATTAAAATTAAAATGTAACAAATAATCGAATCGCGCCTGCATGATCTAGATTATGATATTAAATTCAGAATCAGCATCCACAGAAACCATATGACCCACTAATATAACGTGTAAAAATTAAAAATTAAACAGCAAATCGAATGGCACAAGTGCGATTGAAAATCATATTTTAAAATTCGTAATCATCATCCTCGTAATCATCATATTAGTGGATATATAACGAACAAAAGGTAAAAATTAACAGTGATTCGAATCGTGCATGTGCGATCCAAATTACGAAAATTAATTCGGAATCAGCATCTAAAGAAACCATATGATCCACTAATATAACGAACAGAATGTAAAAATTAACAGTGATTCGAATCGCGCATGCATGATCAAAATTATGATATTAAATTCGGAATCAGCATCCACCGGAAACACATGATCAACTAATATATATATGTTATAGTTTAATTATGATATTAAATTCGAAATCTGCATAATCGGAAACCTTATGATCCACTAATATAAAGAACAGCAGGTAAAAAATAACAGTGAATCGAATCGCGCATGCATGATCAAAATTATAATACTAAATTCGGAATCTTCATTCACAGAAACCATATGATCCACTAATATTACGAACAAAAATTAAAAATAACGGTAGATCGAATCTCGCATGCACAATCAACCATATGATACGTAAAACGGAATAAGCATCGAAAGAAACGCGCATGTATGTTCAAAATTATTATAATAAATTCGGAATCAACATCCTCAGAAACCATATGATCCACTAATATAACGAACAAAAATAAAAAACTGACGGGTAAATCGATGCATGATCATAATTATGATATTAAATTTGGAATCAGCCTCCTCAAACACCATATGATCCACTATTATAACAAACAAAAATTAAAAACTGACTTGTAAATCGAATGGCAGACCGTATGAACGACTAATATAACGAATAAAAATTAAAATGTAACTGTCCATTGAATCGCGTATGGGCGATCGAAAATCAGATATTAAACATGGAATCAGCCTCCTTAGAAATCGTATGATGGACTAATACAACAAACAAAAATTAAAATATAACGGCAAATCAAAAATAGCATGCGATTAAAAATATGATATGTAAAACGGAATAAGCATCCTCGGAAACCATATGATCAAGTAATATAAGGAACAAAAGGTAAAAATTGGCCTTTAATCGAATCGCGCCTGCATGATCAAAATTATGATAATTAATTCGGAATAGGCATCCTCAGAAACCAAATGATCCACTAATATAACAGACAAAAATATAAAATTAACGGTAAATCGAATCATGTATGCGTGATCGAAAATCTGATATTAAATACGGAACCAGCATCCGCAGAAACCATATGATCGTCTCATATAACTAACTATAAATATTAAAATATAACGGTAAATCGCATCATGTATGCGTGTTCGAAAATCTGATATGAAAATCGGAATCAGCATCCTCAGAAACCATATGATCTACTAATAAAACGAACAAAAGGTAAACATTAGCAGTGATTCGAGTCGTACAGGTGCGATCGAAAATCTGATATGTAAATCGGAATCAGTATTCTAAGAAACCATATGTTTATAAATATGATGTTAAAAAAAAACAGTGATCGAATCGCGCATGCGTGCTCGAAAATCTGATATTAAATTTGGAATCAACATCCAAAGAAATTGTATAATCCACTAATATAACATACAAAAATATAAAATTAACGGTAAATCGAATCATGTATGCGTGATCGAAAATCTGATATTAAACTCGGAATCAGCATCCTCAGAAACCATATGATCGTCTCATATAATTATAAATATTAAAATATAACGGTAAATCGCATCATGTATGCGTCTACGAAAATATAATATTAAATTCGGAATAAGCATAATCGGAAACCATATGATCTACTGACATAACGAACAAAAAACAATAATTGACCGGTAAATTGAATCGGACAAGTGCGTGATCGAAAATCTGATATTAAATTTGGAATCAGCATCCTCAGAAACCATATGATCGTCTCATATAATTAAAAATATTAAAATATAACGGTAAATCGCATCATGTATGCGTGTACGAAAATATAATATTAAATTCGGAATCAGCATAATCGGAAACCATATGATCTACTGACATAACGAACAAAAAACAATAATTGACCGGTAAATCGAATCGGAAAAGTGCGTTCGAAAATCTGATATGTAAATCGGAATCAGCATTTTCAGAAACCATATAATCCACTAATATATTCGTGATCGAAAATATTATATTAATTTCGGAATCAACACCCTTAGAAACCATATTATCCAATAATATATTGAACAAAAAATAATAATTAATATTGATTAAAATCTCGCATCGAAAATCAGATATGTTAATCGGAATCTGCATCCAAAAAAAAAAAACCCATAATCCACTAATGTAACAATCATAACAATACATTGTATCGCATCCACCGAAAACACATGATCAACTAATATAACAAATTAAAATTAAAATGTAACAAATAATCGAATCGCGCCTGCATGATCTAGATTATGATATTAAATTCAGAATCAGCATCCACAGAAACCATATGACCCACTAATATAACGTGTAAAAATTAAAAATTAAACAGCAAATCGAATGGCACAAGTGCGATTGAAAATCATATTTTAAAATTCGTAATCATCATCCTCGTAATCATCATATTAGTGGATATATAACGAACAAAAGGTAAAAATTAACAGTGATTCGAATCGTGCATGTGCGATCCAAATTACGAAAATTAATTCGGAATCAGCATCTAAAGAAACCATATGATCCACTAATATAACGAACAGAATGTAAAAATTAACAGTGATTCGAATCGCGCATGCATGATCAAAATTATGATATTAAATTCGGAATCAGCATCCACCGGAAACACATGATCAACTAATATATATATGTTATAGTTTAATTATGATATTAAATTCGAAATCTGCATAATCGGAAACCTTATGATCCACTAATATAAAGAACAGCAGGTAAAAAATAACAGTGAATCGAATCGCGCATGCATGATCAAAATTATGATATTAAATTCGGAATCAGCATCCACCGGAAACACATGATCAACTAATATATATATGTTATAGTTTAATTATGATATTAAATTCGAAATCTGCATAATCGGAAACCTTATGATCCACTAATATAAAGAACAGCAGGTAAAAAATAACAGTGAATCGAATCGCGCATGCATGATCAAAATTATAATACTAAATTCGGAATCTTCATTCACAGAAACCATATGATCCACTAATATTACGAACAAAAATTAAAAATAACGGTAGATCGAATCTCGCATGCACAATCAACCATATGATACGTAAAACGGAATAAGCATCGAAAGAAACGCGCATGTATGTTCAAAATTATTATAATAAATTCGGAATCAACATCCTCAGAAACCATATGATCCACTAATATAACGAACAAAAATAAAAAACTGACGGGTAAATCGATGCATGATCATAATTATGATATTAAATTTGGAATCAGCCTCCTCAAACACCATATGATCCACTATTATAACAAACAAAAATTAAAAACTGACTTGTAAATCGAATGGCAGACCGTATGAACGACTAATATAACGAATAAAAATTAAAATGTAACTGTCCATTGAATCGCGTATGGGCGATCGAAAATCAGATATTAAACATGGAATCAGCCTCCTTAGAAATCGTATGATGGACTAATACAACAAACAAAAATTAAAATATAACGGCAAATCAAAAATAGCATGCGATTAAAAATATGATATGTAAAACGGAATAAGCATCCTCGGAAACCATATGATCAAGTAATATAAGGAACAAAAGGTAAAAATTGGCCTTTAATCGAATCGCGCCTGCATGATCAAAATTATGATAATTAATTCGGAATAGGCATCCTCAGAAACCAAATGATCCACTAATATAACAGACAAAAATATAAAATTAACGGTAAATCGAATCATGTATGCGTGATCGAAAATCTGATATTAAATACGGAACCAGCATCCGCAGAAACCATATGATCGTCTCATATAACTAACTATAAATATTAAAATATAACGGTAAATCGCATCATGTATGCGTGTTCGAAAATCTGATATGAAAATCGGAATCAGCATCCTCAGAAACCATATGATCTACTAATAAAACGAACAAAAGGTAAACATTAGCAGTGATTCGAGTCGTACAGGTGCGATCGAAAATCTGATATGTAAATCGGAATCAGTATTCTAAGAAACCATATGTTTATAAATATGATGTTAAAAAAAAACAGTGATCGAATCGCGCATGCGTGCTCGAAAATCTGATATTAAATTTGGAATCAACATCCAAAGAAATTGTATAATCCACTAATATAACATACAAAAATATAAAATTAACGGTAAATCGAATCATGTATGCGTGATCGAAAATCTGATATTAAACTCGGAATCAGCATCCTCAGAAACCATATGATCGTCTCATATAATTATAAATATTAAAATATAACGGTAAATCGCATCATGTATGCGTCTACGAAAATATAATATTAAATTCGGAATAAGCATAATCGGAAACCATATGATCTACTGACATAACGAACAAAAAACAATAATTGACCGGTAAATCGAATCGGACAAGTGCGTGATCGAAAATCTGATATTAAATTCGGAATCAGCATCCTCAGAAACCATATGATCGTCTCATATAAATAAAAATATTAAAATATAACGGTAAATCGCATTATGTATGCTTGTACGAAAATATAATATTAAATTCGGAATCAGCATAATCGGAAACCATATGATCTACTGACATAACGAACAAAAAACAATAATTGACCGGTAAATCGAATCGGACAAGTGCGTTCGAAAATCTGATATGTAAATAAGAATCAGCATTTTCAGAAACCATATGATCCACTAATATATTCGTGATCGAAAATATTATATTAATTTCGGAATCAGCACCCTTAGAAACCATATTATCCAATAATATATTGAACAAAAAATAATAATTAACATTGATTAAAATCTCGCATCGACAATCAGATATGTTAATCGGAATCTGCATCCAAAAAAAACAACAAATAATCAACTAATGTAACAATCATAACAGTACATTGTATCGCATCCACCGAAAACACATGATCAACTTATATAACAAATTAAAATTAAAATGTAACAAATAATCGAATCGCGCCTGCATGATCTAGATTATGATATTAAATTCGGAATCAGGATCCACAGAAACCATATGACCCACTAATATAACAGACAAACATATAAAATTAACGGTAAATCGAATGGCACAAGTGCGATTGAAAATCATATTTTAAATTCTTAATCATCATCCTCGTAATCATCATATTAGTGGATATATAACGAACAAAAGGTAAAAATTAAAAGTGATTCGAATCGGGCAAGTGCGTTCGAAAATCTGATATGAAAATCGGAATCAGCATCCTCAGAAACCATATGATCTACTAATAAAACGAACAAAAGGTAAACATTAGCAGTGATTCGAATCGTACAGGTGCGATCGAAAATCTGATATGTAAATCGGAATCAGTATTCTAAGAAACCATATGTTTATAAATATGATGTTAAAAAAAAACAGTGATCGAATCGCGCATGCGTTTTCGAAAATCTGATATTAAATTTGGAATCAACATCCAAAGAAATTGTATAATCCACTAATATAAAAGATAAAAATATAAAGTTAACGGTAAATCGAATCATGTATGCGTGATCGAAAATCTGATATTAAATTTGGAATCAACATCCAAAGAAATTGTATAATCCACTAATATAACAGACAAAAATATAAAATTAACGGTAAATCGAATCATGTATGCGTGATCGAAAATCTGATATTCAATTCGGAATCAGCATCCTCAGAAACCATATGATCGTCTCATATAAATATAAATATTAAGATATAATGGTAAATCGCAACATGTATGCGTGTAAGAAAATATAATATTAAATTCGGAATCAGCATAATCGGAAACCATATGATCTACTGACATAACGAACAAAAAACAATAATTGACCGGTAAATCGAATCGGACAAGTGCGTTCGAAAATCTGGTATGTAAATCGGAATCAGCATTTTCAGAATCCATATGATCCACTAATAAATTCGTGATGGAAAATATTATATTGATTTCGGAATCAGCACCCTTAGAAACCATATTATCCAATAATATATTGAACAAAAAATAATAATTAACATTGAATAAAATCTCGCATCGAAAATCTGATATTAATTTCGGAATCAACACCCTTAGAAACCATATTATCCAATAATATATTGAACAAAAAATAATAATTAATATTGATTAAAATCTCGCATCGAAAATCAGATATGTTAATCGGAATCTGCACCCAAAAAGAAACACTTAATCAACTAATGTAACAATCATAACTGTACATTGTATCGCATCCACCGAAAACACATGATCAACTAATATAACAAATTAAAATTAAAATGTAACAAATAATCGAATCGCGCCTGCATGATCTAGATTATGATATTAAATTCGGAATCAGCATCCACAGAAACCATATGACCCACTAATATAACGAGCAAAAATTAAAAATTAAACAGTATATCGAATGGCACATGTGCGATTGAAAATCATATTTTAAATTCGTAATCATCTTATTAGTGGAGATATAACGAACAAAAGGTAAAAATTAACAGTGATTCGAATCGTGCATGTGCGATCAAAATTATGAAAATTAATTCGGAATCAGCATCTATAGAAACCATATGATCCACTAATATAACGAACAGAATGTAAAAATTAACAGTGATTCGAATCGCGCATGCATTATCAAAATTATGATATTAAATTCGGAATCAGTATCCACCGAAAACACATGATCAACTAATATATATGTAATGCTCTTATGCTTCAATAAGTAACTTTAAGCCGTATTTATCCCTAAAAGGTAAATTTATTAAACATTAATCACAAAATATTTAACATTAAACAAAAACAAAACATTTAACAATTATCACAAACACAAAACAAAATAGTAAACATTAATTACAAAACAAACAATTAAACATATATAATTACAAATATAATCTTACCTAAAAGGTAAATCGGTTTTTAAAGTTTATTAATTATCTTCAATCACAATACTACAATCTGAATCTACTATAAAAACAAAAGCAATCAAAACATATGTTCTTAATTAATATAACCATAAACAAGGCTTTCTAAATAAAAGTGAATATTCACTTTTACATCTCCCCCCCTCGAAAGGGTAAAAGTTTGGTACTATGAACGAAATCAGCTTGTGAACGCCTTCGTCCATAATTAATTTCATAAATTTTTGAAGATACCCTACGTCTGATTTTGAATGGTCCTGAACGTAAAGGATCCAATTTTTTCAGGTTTAGTCGGTTACCTGTTTCTAGATAAACCAAGTCACCAACTTCGAAATCGTAGTCTTTCTTGTTCTTGTCTGATCTTGTTTTATTGAGAAAATGGTGGGCTTCTGAATTTTGAAAGGCTCGATGCCTATCTGCTTCTAAATCTGGCGGAGGATTCAGAGATGGAGGGGTAATTAATGATTGTTTTCCAGTAAGTAGATAAAGTGGTGAAAACTTAGTCACACTGTGAGTTGTACGATTATATTCTTCCGTACATTCTGCAGCTAACATGGGCCATGGTAGGTGTGGTTTTTCTCTAATCTTACAACGAATGCGGTTGACTAGTGTTTGGTTTAAGCGTTCGTTTAAACCATTTGAGAATGGACAATCTACTGCTGTAAGGATCAATGTAATATACATTTGTTGAAGAAAAGTTTTGAAATTCTTGGATTTCATTCCAGGGTATTGGTCTGCGAGAAGGATTTTTACTCTATGTCTTTCGAAAATTGGACGTAAGAATTCAATCAAGTCTTGCGTTGTCTGACCTCTAGAAGCGTAGGTATATGCAAATCGAGTGAAATGATCCACCAAAAGGTGCAGATAACGTTTAGGTGATCTATTTCCTGCAAAGCCTCCAATTGTATCCAGAGACATAATCTCATAAGGCTCTTTGGCTGGGCCTAATTGAGATAAGTAACCAATTTGTCGAGCTCTTCTCGATTTGTTCTTTTTGCAAGTTTCACACTTATCACAGAATTCTCTAATGTGCTTGTCCATATTTTTGAAGTAGTAGAAAGGTCGTATCATAGCTGCTATGTGACCTACTCCTATATGTCCATAGTACATGTGAATTTTCTTAATCAATGATAAGCCAAACTCCATTGAAACAAATATGCGTTCTCTCCCTCTTATCTTTTTAAAAATTAAATCACCTTTCTTGAAAACATTTTTGACGGAAATGATTTCGTTTTGATTATCTTCCTGGTCATGTTTCAACTCATCCATTCTTATTAAGTTCACTATTTGAAGTACATCATCATTGTTTTCAAAACTTTCTAATACTGGATTTCTTGAAAGAGCGTCTGCTTCTTGATTTGATTTTCCTGGGGAATAACATAATGTGAAATCATATTGAGATAGGTAGTATATTAATTCCCCCAACTCCTCATCTGTTCTAGCTTTGATTTTTAGATTTTCTAAGGGTTTATGATCCGAAATTACTTGGAACTTATGGCCTAATAACCAATGTTGCCAATAACGGATTGCTTCTCTTATTGCTAAACATTCGAGATAAATTGTTTTTTTCTTTGCCTGCCCAGAAGTGAATTTCTTGGAGAAGTATGCCACTGGGAGCAATTCACCATTATCTTGAATCTGTTTTAAAACGGCGCCGACACCAAGGGTACTGGCGTCAGTAAAAAGAAAAGTGGTCTTATTAGGATCAAATATTGACAAAATCGGGCTCTGGCATAAGTATTGCTTTATGATAGTAAAAGTTTTATCACATTCATCTGTCCACTGAAATTCAGTATTGTTTCGCAAAAGGTTATGGATTGGTTCAAGCATTCTTGTGTAATCTGGAATGTATTTGTGATAAAAATTTATTTTCCCCAAAAATTGACGGACATTTTTCTTATTTTGAGGTTTCGGAAAGTCTCTAATTGATTTCAGGTTATCATGGTGTGGTCTAACTGTGTTATTTTCTATTACATGGCGCAAATACTTTACAGAAGACTGTGCGAAATTGCATTTTGATAGCTTCAATCTAAACCCCTCTAATCTAATTGCTTCCATAAGTTTGTCAAGGTGATGTAGGTGTTCATCAAAACTCTAACTTGATAGAGAATATCGAGATGTCATCAATATAATTCAAGCAAAAATCATGACATCCACAACGGCGAATTGTATTAGCTAGAATACGTTGGAAAATTGCAGGTGAAATTTTGAGACCAAAAGGCAGCCTCTTCCATTGGTAATGACCATTTTGCGTTACAAATGCTGTCTTATGGCGATCCTTTTCTCTTACAGGGATAGACCAAAATGCAGAACTAATATCCAAAACTGAATACCATTTACAGTTTCGTGTTTTAACAATTATGTCCTCAATCCTTGGAAACGGTTGCGATTCTGGAACTAAAATTTTGTTGAGATCCCGGAAATCAATACATAACCTCGATCTTCTGTTGTCTTCTTTCTTGAATGCCAATGTTACAGGTGCTGCAAATGGGGAATGCGATTCTTCTATCAATCCTGCTTCCAGTAACTTGCTGATTTGTGTTTCTATTTCCTGATTGTATGGGATTGAACACCTGTAAGGTTTTTTCGAAATATATTTATTTTCCAAAAGTTTTATATGTGCTTCACGATTTGTTACTTCGCCAACGTCATATCTGTGCTTCGCAAATATTGATAAATTTTTATTTATCACAAAGGAAAGTTTTTTCTTTTTTTCTTGATCTAAATGATTCAATTTATCTGAAAAATCTAAAGTTTCTTTTCCATTATTATCTCTATCTAATAAGTTGGTTTCTTTTAAATTTTCTATTGTATTTTCATTGACACGTTGCAAAATGTTTAAATTTTCATCTTGTATCAAACGAAATTTCTGTATAGAGTCCAAACCCAATAATACATCATATGAAAAATTGTCATTCTTAATTACATAAGCTTCT
Organism: Aelia acuminata; assembly: GCA_911387785.2. Taxonomy (NCBI): domain Eukaryota; kingdom Metazoa; phylum Arthropoda; class Insecta; order Hemiptera; family Pentatomidae; genus Aelia; species Aelia acuminata. The sequence continues at coordinate 2,215,224 of OU426985.1, read as the reverse complement.
ATTTCTTCTTCTACTTTGTGAATTTTTATAGGTAACTTTATCGTATTAAAACTCTTTTGCACACCACTAATTTTTTTAAATATTTGTTCATTTTCCAACATTTTATCTTTAATATCATCTATGATTTTATGATTTATGAGTGTTATGTTAGATCCACTGTCATAAACTCCAGTAACTTTATTCTTGTTAACTGTGATATTTAATCGAATTAGTGGTGTGTACTTACGTTTTTTTCCTCATTTTGGACCTCATTTGAATTAACTTGTTTGCCTTTGGAGTTAAGTTTATTCCAGCATATTTCAGGTGAATGATAACGGCCTGAGAAACCCTTAAGCTCACATATTCTACAGGGTCGTTGTTCAGTGTACTTTCTGATCTCAGAGTGACTTGCATCGCTTTTGGTTGAACTAGGTATTTTCCTTGTGTCCACTTTTATCACCTTTGGATAAGCTTGATTATATCTACATAACTCATTCATCAACTGTTCCGTTGTTTGAATTTCCTCTTTGTCAAGACAATCTTGAATGTGAAATGGAAGTCCTACAACAATATGATTAATACGGGACCTAGCCGACATAACTGGTTCCGTTTCTAAGAGCAGTCGTTCTTTTTTCAAAGCATAATCTAATAAAGATCCGTTTATATATTTGTAATTATAGGCATAATGAACGCTACGCCAACTCTTGTCACTATAGGTTTGTAAAAATGATGTTTTCCACTCATTCCATTTACCTTGTAACGTCAGTTTACATAATGTTGAGCTGTACCAGTCTAAAGCATTGTCTATTAAAAATAAACGCAACACTTCTATTTTTTGTTCATCAGTTTTTATTTCATGCCTCTCACACTCTTTTTCAAAAAAATCCATCCATTCTATAGCGTTCTCTTTACCTTTAAATTTTTCTAAAATAAATTGGTCGTGTAACCTGGAAATATTTTTATGTTTATTTTCAAAAGACTCTAACCTCTCACTAAGTTTTTCAATTATCTGCAGTAGTTGTAACTGACTTCCCACATCTGTCTTAGTTTCAGCTTTAGATATGGAAGGTTTTTGTTTGTCCATTAACTCTTCTAAATAATAATTTTTAAAAACACAATTTGTATAATGTTCGTCGAAATATAGAGGGAACATTTCAGATGATAATGTAAGCTTAATATTACGATACTGACCTTCTTTTGTAAATGATTTGCAAGCATTCTTAACACATGGTATTTTAAATAATTCAGGATGAAATTCCGAATGTTGATACTGTTCAGGAAAAACATATGTTGTTTCGAGATGCATAAGTCTTATTGAAATAACCATAGCTACCAAATTTTCAGTCTCAGTAATATTACTTCTAATGTGAACTTGAACTTTTGCTGAATCCATTTTTCAACTTCAGAAAAACCGATTTGTAATGCTCTTATGCTTCAATAAATAACTTTAAGCCGTATTTATCCCTAAAAGGTAAATTTATTAAACATTAATCACAAAATATTTAACCTTAAACAAAAACAAAACATTTAACAATTATCACAAAACAAAATAGTAAACATTAATTACAAAACAAACAATTAAACATATATAATTACAAATATAATCTTACCTAAAAGGTAAATCGGTTTTTAAAGTTTATTAATTATCTTCAATCACAATACTACAATCTGAATCTACTATAAAAACAAAAGCAATCAAAACATATGTTCTTAATTAATATAACCATAAACAAGGCTTTCTAAATAAAAGTGAATATTCACTTTTACATATATATATGTTATAGTTAAATTATGATAATAAATTCGAAATCTGCATAATCGGAAACCTTATGATCCACTAATATAAAGAACAGCAGGTAAAAAATAACAGTGAATCGAATCGCGCATGCATGATCAAAATTATAATACTAAATTCGTTATCTTCATTCACAGAAACCATATGATACGTAAAACGGAATAAGCATCGAAAGAAACGCGCATGTTTTTTTTTTATTAAGGATTTCTTCATGTTTGAAGTTTCCCTCAACCGAACTCTTCTTCCAGTCTCATCTTCCACACCTTCCTGTCTTTCGTTTCCTCTCCCTCAATCCAGGACCGGCCATAGTTTCCTTTACTTTATTTATCCACTGTATACGTGGTCTTCCTCTTTTTCTTCTTCCTTCTGCCTCCCATTCAAATATCATTCTTGGTATTCTATTTGAACCCATTCTTTTCAAGTGGCCATACCATTTTAGTTTTCTTTTTTCTATTGCTTCAAGTATGTTTCTTTGGAGATTCATTTTTTCTCTGATCTGGCTGTTTTTTATATGTTGTATCCTTGAAATCCTGGCCGACCTCCTCCAAAAATCCATTTCTACCGCCAAGAGTCTTTTTTCCTGTGCTCTGTTAAGGGTGCATGTCTCGGAGCCATACAGCATGATACTCTCGACCAGTGCACTATATATTAATTTTTTGGTTTTACCAAGAATATTGCTGCTCCAGAGAAGAGAATTCAGCATTCCAAAGTAGTTTCCTAGGGACACTATCATAGGCTTTTTCCAGGTCTATAAATACCATGTCAACTCCTTTAGACTTCGCTGCTTGTTTTTCTAGCAATTGCCTGAGCGTAAAAATGTGGTCAATGCAGGATTTTCCTGCTGTAAACCCACATTGCTCCTCTGATTGAAGAAATTGGGCTTCTAATTTATTCTTTATTATTCTGCCAAGTAGCTTCATGATAGGATTTGTCACACAGATGCCTCTGTAATTGCCACACTCTTTTTTATCTCCGTTTTTGAATATAGGTGTGAGATATCCCAATTTCATTTCTTGCGGTATATCGCCTCCTTCGAGTATATGATTGATAAGGTCGGTAAGCAGCATAGTTACTTCCCCACCTCCATACTTGAGCAGTTCGGCACATACACCCCCTGGGCCAGTGGCTTTTCCATTTTTTAATTTTTTAATTTCTGACTCCAAATCCTCTTTGGTGATTCGTAGCGACGTACCTGTATAGGGATCCGTTTCTTCTTCAGCAAATTCAGGCCTATTCTCTTTTAGCAGGCTACTGAAATGGGCAGTCCAATCACTCATTTGTATCAAAGTCAGCCTGGCATCCTGTTTTTCACCTTTCCTCATTCCTTTTAGTACTGGCCATGCTTCCGCTGCCCTTCCAAAACCCAGTTTACAGTTTATTCTCGCACATACTTTTTCCCAGCTTTCATTTTTCGCACTTCTTACTGCTTTATGCAGTTCTCTCCTTTCTAGCACATATATTTCCCTGTCTTCGTCCTTTTTTGAGCTAAGCCATTTGACATATGCCTGTTTTTTCCTCTCCGCCTTTCTTATTATATCTTCTGTTAGCCATTCTTTTGTCTTTACATTCGTCTTTTTTTCACCAAGAACTTCTGAAGCAGTCTTCCTTTAAACAGTCGTTAAAACATCGTAAATTTCCTTGGCACAGTTACCTTTGAATTCTTTAATCGATTCTTTAACACGATGCTGAAATAATAGCTTCAAGCTATCTTCTTGCAGAAATTTAACTTGAAACTGTAATTGTTTTAATTGATTGTATCCTCCATCCGGTTTCCAAACCACATAATTGTTTTTCTTAATCCATGGAAATATGCACACAGCTTTCAGTAAGTAATGGTCCGATCCACATTCGGCACCCCTATGTACTCTAACATCTAAACGCGCATGTATGTTCAAAATTATTATATTAAATTCGGAATCAACATCCTCAGAAACCATATGATCCACTAATATAACGAACAAAAATAAAAAACTGACCGGTAAATCGATGCATGATCATAATTATTATATTAAATTTGGAATCAGCCTCCTCAAACACCATATGATCCACTATTACAACAAACAAAAATTAAAAACTGACTTGTAAATCGAATGGCAGACCGTATGAACGACTAATATAACGAATAAAAACTAAAATGTAACTGTCCATTGAATCGCGTATGGGCGATCGAAAATCAGATATTAAACATGGAATCATTATCTCCTTAGAAATCGTATGATGGACTAATACAAAAACAAAAATTAAAATATAACGGCAAATCAAAAATAGCATGCGATGAACAATATGATATGTAAAACGGAATAAGCATCCTCGGAAACCATATGATCAAGTAATATAAGGGACAAAAGGTAAAAAATGGCCTTGAATCGAATCGCGCCTGCATGATCAAATTAATGATAATTAATTCGGAATAGGCATCCTCAGAAACCAAATGATCCACTAATATAACAGACAAAAATATAAAATTAACGGTAAATCGAAGCATGTATGCGTGATCGAAAATCTGATATTAAATACGGAATCAGCATCCGCAGAAACCATGTGATCGTCTCATATAACTATAAATATTAAAATATAACGGTAAATCGCATCATGTATGCGTGTTCGAAAATATAATATTAAATTCGGAATCAGCATAATCGGAAACCATATGATCTACTGACATAACGAACAAAAAAAAGTAATTGGCCGGTAAATCGAATCGGGCAAGTGCGTTCGAAAATCTGATATGAAAATCGGAATCAGCATCCTCAGAAACCATATGATCTACTAATAAAACGAACAAAACGTAAACATTAGCAGTGATTCGAAATATGATGTTAAAAAAAAACAGTGATCGAATCGCGCATGCGTGTTCGAAAATCTGATATTAAATTTGGAATCAACATCCAAAGAAATCGTGTAATCCACTAATATAACAGACAAAAATATAAAATTAACGGTAAATCGAATCATGTATGCGTGATCGAAAATCTGATATTAAATTCGGAATCAGCATCCTCAGAAACCATATGATCGTCTCATATAATTATAAATATTAAAATATAACGGTAAATCGCATCATGTATGCGTCTACGAAAATATAATATTAAATTCGGAATAAGCATAATCGGAAACCATATGATCTACTGACATAACGAACAAAAACCAATAATTGACCGGTAAATCGAATCGGACAAGTGCGTGATCGAAAATCTGATATTAAATTTGGAATCAGCATCCTCAGAAACCATAGGATCGTCTCATATAACTATAAATATTAAAATATAACGGTAAATCGCATCATGTATGCTTGTACGAAAATATAATATTAAATTCGGAATCAGCCTAATCGGAAACCATATGATCTACTGACATAACGAACAAAAAACTATAATTGACCGGTAAATTGAATCGGACAAGTGCGTTCGAAAATCTGATATCTTAATCGGAATCAGCACTTTCAGAAACCATATGATCCACTAGTATATTCGTGATCAAAAATATTATATTAATTTCGGAATCAGCACCCTTAGAAACCATATTATCCAATAATATATTGAACAAAAAATAATAATTAAATTTTATTAAAATCTCGCAACGAAAATCAGATATGTAAATAGTATACTGCATCCAAAAAAAAAAAACACATAATCAACTAATGTAACAATAATAACAGTACATTGTATCGCATCCACCGAAAACACATGATCAACTAATATAACAAATTAAAATTAAAATGTAACAAATAATCGTATCGCGCCTGCATGATCTAGATTATGATATTAAATTCGGAATCAGCACCACAGAAACCATATAACCCACTAATATAACGAGCTATAATTAAAAATTAAACAGTAAATCGAATGGCACAAGTGCGATTGAAAATCATATTTTAAATTCGTAATCATCATCCTCGTAATCATCATATTAGTGGATATATAACGAACAAAAGGTAAAAATTAACAGTGATTCGAATCGTGCATGTGCGATCAAAATTATGAAAATTAATTCGGAATCAGCATCTAAAGAAACCATATGATCCACTAATATAACGAACAGAGTGTAAAAATTAACAGTGATTCGAATCGCGCATGCATGATCAAAATTATGATATTAAATTCGGAATCAGCATCCACCGAAAACACATAATCAACTAATATATATATTCGAGTATGTAATAGTTAAATTATGATATAAAATTTAAAATCTGCATAATCGGAAACCTTATGATCCACTAATATAAAGAACAGCAGGTAAAAAATAACAGTGAATCGAATCGCGCATGCATGATCAAAATTATAATACTAAATTCGGAATCTTCATTCACAGAAACCATATGATCCACTAATATTACGAACAAAAATTAAAAATAACGGTAGATCGAATCTCGCATGCACAATCAACCATATGATATGTAAAACGGAATAAGCATCGAAAGAAACGCGCATGTATGTTCAAAATTATTATATTAAATTCGGAATCAACATCCTAAGAAACCATATGATCCACTAATATAACGAACAAAAATAAAAAACTGACCGGTAAATCGATGCATGATCATAATTATGATATTAAATTTGGAATCAGCCTCCTCAAACACCATATGATCCACTATTATAACAAAAAAAAATTAAAAACTGACTTGTAAATCGAATGGCAGACCGTATGAACGACTAATATATCGAATAAAAATTAAAATGTAACTGTCCATTGAATCGCGTATGGGCGATCGAAAATCAGATATTAAAAATGGAATCAGCCTCCTTAGAAATCGTATGATGGACTAATACAACAAACAAAAATTAAAATATAACGGCAAATCAAAAATAGCATGCGATTAAAAATATGATATGTAAAACGGAATAATTATCCTTGGAAACCATATGATCAAGTAATATAAGGAACAAAAGGTAAAAATTGGCCTTTAATCGAATCGCGCCTGCATGATCAAAATTATGATAATTAATTCGGAATCAGCATCCTCAGAAAACATATGATCGTCTCATATAATTATAAATATTAAAATATAACGGTAAATCGCATCATGTATGCGTCTACGAAAATATAATATTAAATTCGGAATCAGCATAATCGGAAACCATATGATCTACTGACATAACGAACAAAAAACTATAATTGACCGGTAAATCGAATCGGAAAAGTGCGTTCGAAAATCTGATATGTAAATCGGAATCAGCATTTTCAGAAACCATATGATCCACTAATATATTCGTGATCGAAAATATTATATTAATTTCGGAATCAGCACCCTTAGAAACCATATTATCCAATAATATATTGAACAAAAAATAATAATTAACATTGATTAAAATCTCGCATCGAAAATCAGATATGTTAATCGGAATCTGCATCCAAAAAAAAAAAACACATAATCAACTAATGTAACAATCATAACAGTACATTGTATCGCATCCACCGAAAACACATGATCAACTAATATAACAAATTAAAATTAAAAAATAACAAATAATCGAATCGCGCCTGCATGATCTAGATTATGATATTAAATTCGGAATCAGCATCCACAGAAACCATATGACCCACTAATATCACGAGTAAAAATTAAAAATTAAACAGTAAATCGAATAGCACAAGTGCGATTGAAAATCATATTTTAAATTCGTAATCATCATCTTCGTAATCATCATATTAGTGGATATATAACGAACAAAAGGTAAAAATTAACAGTGATTCGAATCGTGCATGTGCGATCCAAATTACGAAAATTAATTCGGAATCAGCATCTAAAGAAACCATATGATCCACTAATATAACGAACAGAATGTAAAAATTAACAGTGATTCGAATCGCGCATGCATGATCAAAATTATGATATTAAATTCGGAAGCAGCATCCAACGAAAACACATGATCAACTAATATATATATGTTATAGTTAAATTATGATATAAAATTTAAAATCTGCATAATCGGAAACCTTATGATCCACTAATATAACGAACAGCAGGTAAAAAATAACAGTAAATCGAATCGCGCATGCATGATCAAAATTATAATACTAAATTCGGAATCTTCATTCACAGAAACCATATGATCCACTAATATTACGAAAAAAATTAAAAATAACGGTAGATCGAATCTCGCATGCACAATCAACCATATGATACGTAAAACGGAATAAGCATCGAAAGAGACGCGCATGTATGTTCAAAATTATTATATTAAATTCGGAATCAACATCCTCAGAAACCATATGATCGTCTCATATAATTATAAATATTAAAATATAACGGTAAATCGCATCATGTATGCGTCTAGGAAAATATAATATTAAATTCAGAATCAGCATAATCGGAAACCAAATGATCCACTAATATAACAGACAAAAATATAAAATTAACGGTAAATCGAATCATGTATGCGTGATCGAAAATCTGATATTAAATACGGAACCAGCATCCGCAGAAACCATATGATCGTCTCATATAACTATAAATATTAAAATATAACGGTAAATCGCATCATGTATGCGTGTTAGAAAATATAATATTAAATTCGGATTCAGCATAATCGTAAATCATATGATCTACTGACATAACGAACAAAAAACAGTAATTGGCCGGTAAATCGAATCGGGCAAGTGCGTTCGAAAATCTGATATGAAAATCGGAATCAGCATCCTCAGAAACCATATGATCTACTAATAAAAAGAACAAAAGGTAAACATTAGCAGTGATTCGAATCGTACAGGTGCGATCGAAAATCTGATATGTAAATCGGAATCAGTATTCTAAGAAACCCTATGTTTATAAATATGATGTTAAAAAAAAACAGTGATCGAATCGCGCATGCGTGTTCGAAAATCTGATAGTAAATTTGGAATCAACATCCAAAGAAATTGTATAATCCACTAATATAAAAGACAAAAATATAAAATTAACGGTAAATCGAATCATCTATGCGTGATCGAAAATCTGATATTAAATTTGGAATCAACATCCAAAGAAATTGTATAATCCACTAATATAACAGACAAAAATATAAAACCAACAATATTAACAAACAAAAATATTAACGGTAAATCGAATCATGTATGCGTGATCGAAAATCTGATATTCAATTCGGAATCAGCATCCTCAGAAACCATATGATCGTCTCATATAAATATAAATATTAGAATATAACGGTAAATCGCATCATGTATGCGTTTACGAAAATATAATATTAAATTCGGAATCAGCATAATTGGAAACCATTTGATCTACTGACATAACGAACAAAAAACAATAATTGACCGGTAAATCGAATCGGACAAGTGCGTTCGAAAATATGATATGTAAATCGGAATCAGCATTTTCAGAATCCATATGATCCACTAATATATTCGTGATCGAAAATATTATATTGATTTCGGAATCAGCACCCTTAGAAACCATATTATCCAATAATATATTGAACAAAAAATAATAATTAACATTGAATAAAATCTCGCATCGAAAATCAGATATGTTAATCGGAATCTGCATCCAAAAAAAAAAAACACATAATCAACTAATGTAACAATCATAACAGTACATTGTATCGCATCCACCGAAAACACATGATCAACTAATATAACAAATTAAAATTAAAAAATAACAAATAATCGAATCGCGCCTGCATGATCTAGATTATGATATTAAATTCGGAATCAGCATCCACAGAAACCATATGACCCACTAATATCACGAGTAAAAATTAAAAATTAAACAGTAAATCGAATAGCACAAGTGCGATTGAAAATCATATTTTAAATTCGTAATCATCATCTTCGTAATCATCATATTAGTGGATATATAACGAACAAAAGGTAAAAATTAACAGTGATTCGAATCGTGCATGTGCGATCCAAATTACGAAAATTAATTCGGAATCAGCATCTAAAGAAACCATATGATCCACTAATATAACGAACAGAATGTAAAAATTAACAGTGATTCGAATCGCGCATGCATGATCAAAATTATGATATTAAATTCGGAAGCAGCATCCAACGAAAACACATGCTCAACTAATATATATATGTTATAGTTAAATTATGATATAAAATTTAAAATCTGCATAATCGGAAACCTTATGATCCACTAATATAACGAACAGCAGGTAAAAAATAACAGTAAATCGAATCGCGCATGCATGATCAAAATTATAATACTAAATTCGGAATCTTCATTCACAGAAACCATATGATCCACTAATATTACGAAAAAAATTAAAAATAACGGTAGATCGAATCTCGCATGCACAATCAACCATATGATACGTAAAACGGAATAAGCATCGAAAGAGACGCGCATGTATGTTCAAAATTATTATATTAAATTCGGAATCAACATCCTCAGAAACCATATGATCGTCTCATATAATTATAAATATTAAAATATAACGGTAAATCGCATCATGTATGCGTCTAGGAAAATATAATATTAAATTCAGAATCAGCATAATCGGAAACCAAATGATCCACTAATATAACAGACAAAAATATAAAATTAACGGTAAATCGAATCATGTATGCGTGATCGAAAATCTGATATTAAATACGGAACCAGCATCCGCAGAAACCATATGATCGTCTCATATAACTATAAATATTAAAATATAACGGTAAATCGCATCATGTATGCGTGTTAGAAAATATAATATTAAATTCGGATTCAGCATAATCGTAAATCATATGATCTACTGACATAACGAACAAAAAACAGTAATTGGCCGGTAAATCGAATCGGGCAAGTGCGTTCGAAAATCTGATATGAAAATCGGAATCAGCATCCTCAGAAACCATATGATCTACTAATAAAAAGAACAAAAGGTAAACATTAGCAGTGATTCGAATCGTACAGGTGCGATCGAAAATCTGATATGTAAATCGGAATCAGTATTCTAAGAAACCCTATGTTTATAAATATGATGTTAAAAAAAAACAGTGATCGAATCGCGCATGCGTGTTCGAAAATCTGATAGTAAATTTGGAATCAACATCCAAAGAAATTGTATAATCCACTAATATAAAAGACAAAAATATAAAATTAACGGTAAATCGAATCATCTATGCGTGATCGAAAATCTGATATTAAATTTGGAATCAACATCCAAAGAAATTGTATAATCCACTAATATAACAGACAAAAATATAAAACCAACAATATTAACAAACAAAAATATTAACGGTAAATCGAATCATGTATGCGTAATCGAAAATCTGATATTCAATTCGGAATCAGCATTCTCAGAAACCATATGATCGTCTCATATAAATATAAATATTAGAATATAACGGTAAATCGCATCATGTATGCGTTTACGAAAATATAATATTAAATTCGGAATCAGCATAATTGGAAACCATTTGATCTACTGACATAACGAACAAAAAACAATAATTGGCCGGTAAATCGAATCGGACAAGTGCGTTCGAAAATATGATATGTAAATCGGAATCAGCATTTTCAGAATCCATATGATCCACTAGTATATTCGTGATCAAAAATATTATATTAATTTCGGAATCAGCATCCTTAGAAACCATATTATCCAATAATATATTGAACAAAAAATAATAATTAACATTTATTAAAATCTCGCATCGAAAATCAGATATGTAAATAGTATACTGCATCCAAAAAAAAAAAACACATAATCAACTAATGTAACAATAATAACAGTACATTGTATCGCATCCACCGAAAACACATGATCAACTAATATAACAAATTAAAATTAAAATGTAACAAATAATCGTATCGCGCCTGCATGATCTAGATTATGATATTAAATTCGGAATCAGCACCACAGAAACCATATAACCCACTAATATAACGAGCTAAAATTAAAAATTAAACAGTAAATCGAATGGCACAAGTGCGATTGAAAATCATATTTTAAATTCGTAATCATCATCCTCGTAATCATCATATTAGTGGATATATAACGAACAAAAGGTAAAAATTAACAGTGATTCGAATCGTGCATGTGCGATCAAAATTATGAAAATTAATTCGGAATCAGCATCTAAAGAAACCATATGATCCACTAATATAACGAACAGAGTGTAAAAATTAACAGTGATTCGAATCGCGCATGCATGATCAAAATTATGATATTAAATTCGGAATCAGCATCCACCGAAAACACATGATCAACTAATATATATATTCGAGTATGTAATAGTTAAATTATGATATAAAATTTAAAATCTGCATAATCGGAAACCTTATGATCCACTAATATAAAGAACAGCAGGTAAAAAATAACAGTGAATCGAATCGCGCATGCATGATCAAAATTATAATACTAAATTCGGAATCTTCATTCACAGAAACCATATGATCCACTAATATTACGAACAAAAATTAAAAATAACGGTAGATCGAATCTCGCATGCACAATCAACCATATGATACGTAAAACGGAATAAGCATCGAAAGAAACGCGCATGTATGTTCAAAATTATTATATTAAATTCGGAATCAACTTCCTAAGAAACCATATGATCCACTAATATAACGAACAAAAATAAAAAACTGACCGGTAAATCGATGCATGATCATAATTATGATATTAAATTTGGAATCAGCCTCCTCAAACACCATATGATCTACTATTATAACAAAAAAAAATTAAAAACTGACTTGTAAATCGAATGGCAGACCGTATGAACGACTAATATAACGAATAAAAATTAAAATGTAACTGTCCATTGAATCGCGTATGGGCGATCGAAAATCAGATATTAAAAATGGAATCAGCCTCCTTAGAAATCGTATGATGGACTAATACAACAAACAAAAATTAAAATATAACGGCAAATCAAAAATAGCATGCGATTAAAAATATGATATGTAAAACGGAATAATCATCCTCGGAAACCATATGATCAAGTAATATAAGGAACAAAAGGTAAAAATTGGCCTTTAATCGAATCGCGCCTGCATGATCAAAATTATGATAATTAATTCGGAATCAGCATCCTCAGAAAACATATGATCGTCTCATATAATTATAAATATTAAAATATAACGGTAAATCGCATCATGTATGCGTCTACGAAAATATAATATTAAATTCGGAATCAGCATAATCGGAAACCATATGATCTACTGACATAACGAACAAAAAACTATAATTGACCGGTAAATCGAATAGGAAAAGTGCGTTCGAAAATCTGATATGTAAATCGGAATCAGCATTTTCAGAAACCATATGATCCACTAATATATTCGTGATCGAAAATATTATATTAATTTCGGAATCAGCACCCTTAGAAACCATATTATCCAATAATATATTGAACAAAAAATAATAATTAACATTGATTAAAATCTCGCATCGAAAATCAGATATGTAAATAGTATACTGCATCCAAAAAAAAAAAACACATAATCAACTAATGTAACAATAATAACAGTACATTGTATCGCATCCACCGAAAACACATGATCAACTAATATAACAAATTAAAATTAAAAAATAACAAATAATCGAATCGCGCCTGCATGATCTAGATTATGATATTAAATTCGGAATCAGCATCCACAGAAACCATATGACCCACTAATATCACGAGTAAAAATTAAAAATTAAACAGTAAATCGAATAGCACAAGTGCGATTGAAAATCATATTTTAAATTCGTTATCATCATCTTCGTAATCATCATATTAGTGGATATATAACGAACAAAAGGTAAAAATTAACAGTGATTCGAATCGTGCATGTGCGATCCAAATTACGAAAATTAATTCGGAATCAGCATCTAAAGAAACCATATGATCCACTAATATAACGAACAGAATGTAAAAATTAACAGTGATTCGAATCGCGCATGCATGATCAAAATTATGATATTAAATTCGGAATCAGCATCCAACGAAAACACATGATCAACTAATATATATATGTTATAGTTAAATTATGATATAAAATTTAAAATCTGCATAATCGGAAACCTTATGATCCACTAATATAAAGAACAGCAGGTAAAAAATAACTGTAAATCGAATCGCGCATGCATGATCAAAATTATAATACTAAATTCGGAATCTTCATTCACAGAAACCATATGATCCACTAATATTACGAAAAAAATTAAAAATAACGGTAGATCGAATCTCGCATGCACAATCAACCATATGATACGTAAAACGGAATAAGCATCGAAAGAGACGCGCATGTATGTTCAAAATTATTATATTAAATTCGGAATCAACATCCTCAGAAACCATATGATCGTCTCATATAATTATAAATATTAAAATATAACGGTAAATCGCATCATGTATGCGTCTAGGAAAATATAATATTAAATTCAGAATCAGCATAATCGGAAACCAAATGATCCACTAATATAACAGACAAAAATATAAAATTAACGGTAAATCGAATCATGTATGCGTGATCGAAAATCTGATATTAAATACGGAACCAGCATCCGAAGAAACCATATGATCGTCTCATATAACTATAAATATTAAAATATAACGGTAAATCGCATCATGTATGCGTGTTAGAAAATATAATATTAAATTCGGATTCAGCATAATCGTAAATCATATGATCTACTGACATAACGAACAAAAAACAGTAATTGGCCGGTAAATCGAATCGGGCAAGTGCGTTCGAAAATCTGATATGAAAATCGGAATCAGCATCCTCAGAAACCATATGATCTACTAATAAAAAGAACAAAAGGTAAACATTAGCAGTGATTCGAATCGTACAGGTGCGATCGAAAATCTGATATGTAAATCGGAATCAGTATTCTAAGAAACCCTATGTTTATAAATATGATGTTAAAAAAAAACAGTGATCGAATCGCGCATGCGTGTTCGAAAATCTGATAGTAAATTTGGAATCAACATCCAAAGAAATTGTATAATCCACTAATATAAAAGACAAAAATATAAAATTAACGGTAAATCGAATCATCTATGCGTGATCGAAAATCTGATATTAAATTTGGAATCAACATCCAAAGAAATTGTATAATCCACTAATATAACAGACAAAAATATAAAACCAACAATATTAACAAACAAAAATATTAACGGTAAATCGAATCATGTATGCGTGATCGAAAATCTGATATTCAATTCGGAATCAGCATCCTCAGAAACCATATGATCGTCTCATATAAATATAAATATTAGAATATAACGGTAAATCGCATCATGTATGCGTTTACGAAAATATAATATTAAATTCGGAATCAGCATAATTGGAAACCATTTGATCTACTGACATAACGAACAAAAAACAATAATTGACCGGTAAATCGAATCGGACAAGTGCGTTCGAAAATATGATATGTAAATCGGAATCAGCATTTTCAGAATCCATATGATCCACTAATATATTCGTGATCGAAAATATTATATTGATTTCGGAATCAGCACCCTTAGAAACCATATTATCCAATAATATATTGAACAAAAAATAATAATTAACATTGAATAAAATCTCGCATCGAAAATCTGATATGTTAATCGGAATCTGCATCCAAAAAAAAAACACATAATCAACTAATGTAACAATCATAACTGTACATTGTATCGCATCCACCGAAAACACATGATCAACTAATATAACAAATTAAAATTAAAATGTAACAAATAATCGAATCGCGCCTGCATGATCTAGATTATGATATTAAATTCGGAATCAGCACCACAGAAACCATATGACCCACTAATATAACGAGCAAAAATTAAAAATTAAACAGTAAATCGAATGGTACATGTGCGATTGAAAATCATATTTTAAATTCGTAATCATCATATTAGTGGATATATAACGAACAAAAGGTAAAAATTAACAGTGATTCGAATCGTGCATGTGCGATCAAAATTATGAAAATTAATTCGGAATCAGCATCAAAAGAAACCATATGATCCACTGATATAACGAACAGAATGTAAAAATTAACAGTGATTCGAATCGCGCATGCATGATCAAAATTATGATATTAAATTCGGAATCAGCATCCACCGAAAACACATGATCAACTAATATTTATATATGTTATAGTTAAATTATGATATAAAACTCGAAATCTGCATAATCGGAAACCTTATGATCCACTAATATAAAGAACAGCAGGTAATAATTAACATTGAATAAAATCTCGCATCGAAAATCTGATATGTTAATCGGAATCTGCATCCAAAAAAAAACACATAATCAACTAATGTAACAATCATAACTGTACATTGTATCGCATCCACCGAAAACACATGATCAACTAATATAACAAATTAAAATTAAAATGTAACAAATAATCGAATCGCGCCTGCATGATCTAGATTATGATATTAAATTCGGAATCAGCACCACAGAAACCATATGACCCACTAATATAACGAGCAAAAATTAAAAATTAAACAGTAAATCGAATGGTACATGTGCGATTGAAAATCATATTTTAAATTCGTAATCATCATATTAGTGGATATATAACGAACAAAAGGTAAAAATTAACAGTGATTCGAATCGTGCATGTGCGATCAAAATTATGAAAATTAATTCGGAATCAGCATCAAAAGAAACCATATGATCCACTGATATAACGAACAGAATGTAAAAATTAACAGTGATTCGAATCGCGCATGCATGATCAAAATTATGATATTAAATTCGGAATCAGCATCCACCGAAAACACATGATCAACTAATATTTATATATGTTATAGTTAAATTATGATATAAAACTCGAAATCTGCATAATCGGAAACCTTATGATCCACTAATATAAAGAACAGCAGGTAAAAAATAACAGTGAATCGAATCGCGCATGCATGATCAAAATTATAATACTAAATTCGGAATCTTCATTCACAGAAACCATATGATCCACTAATATTACGAACAAAAATTAAAAATAACGGTAGATCGAATCTCGCATGCACAATCAACCATATGATACGTAAAACGGAATAAGCATCGAAAGAGACGCGCATGTATGTTCATAATTATTATATTAAATTCGGAATCAACATCCTCAGAAACCATATGATCCACTAATATAACGAACAAAAATAAAAAACTGACCGGTAAATCGATGCATGATCATAATTATTATATTAAATTTGGAATCAGCCTCCTCAAACACCATAAGATCCACTATTATAACAAACAAAAATTAAAAACTGACTTGTAAATCGAATGGCAGATCGTATGAACGACTAATATAACGAATAAAAATTAAAATGTAACTGTCCAATGAATCGCGTATGGGCGATCGAAAATCAGATATTAAACATGGAATCAGCCGTTATAAAATATAACGGCAAATCGAACATAGCATGCGATTAACAATATGATACGTAAAACGGAATAAGCATCCTCGGAAACTATATGATCAAGTAATATAAGGAACAAAAGGTAAAAATTGGCCTTCAATCGAATCACGCCTGCATGATCGAAATTATGATAATTAATTCGGAATAGACATCCTCAGAAACCAAATGATCCACTAATATAACGGACAAAAATTAAAAAAAAAAACGGTAAATCGGATACAGCATACGCGATTAAAAATATGATATGTAAACGGAATAAGCATCCTCGGAAACATTATGATCTACCAACGAGCAAAAAGTAAAAATTGAAAGTGAATCGAATGGCACATGCATGATCAAAATTATGATAATTAATTTGGAATCAGCATCTAAAGAAACTATATGATCCACTAATATAACGAAATATCGAAAATCTGATATTCGAATCGGAATCAGCATTCACAGAAAACACATGTTTAACTAATGTACCAAATAAAAAGTAAAATGTAACTGTACATAGAATCGCGCATCCGCGATCGAAAATCAGATATCGAATTCAGAATCAGCATCCTCAGAAACCATATGATCCACTAATATAACGAACAATAATTAGAAATTGGACGGAATATTGAATCGAGTATGTGCGATCGAAAATCATATTTTATATTCGTAATCAGCATAATCAGAACGTATGATCGACTAATATAACGAACAAAAATTAAAAGGTAACAGTAAATTGAATCCCGCATGGGTGAACAAAAATCCTATATTAAATTTGGAATAAGCATCCTCGGAAACATTCTGATCCACTAATATAACGAACAAAAGGTATAAATTAACAGTGATATGAATCGCGCATGTGCGATCAATATTATGATAATTAATTTGGAATCAGCATCTAAAGAAACCATATGATCCCCTAATAAAACGAACAAAAATAAAAAATAACGGTAAAACGATTTACGCATGCGCGATCAAAAGTCTGATATTTAAATCGGAATCAGCATCCACAGAAAACACATAATTAACTAATGTACCAAATAAAAATTAAAATGTAACTGTGCATAGAATCGCGCATCCGCTATCGAAAATCTGATATTAAATTCGTAATCAGCATCCTCGGAAACCATAGGATCAACTAATACAACGAATAAAAGGTAAAAATTAACAGGGAATCGAATCGCGCATGCGTTATAAAAATTATAATATATATAAATTCGGAATCAGCATCCTCAGAAACCATATGATCGTCTCATATAATTAAAAATATTAAAATATAACAGTTAATCGCATCATGTATGCTTGTACGAAAATATAATATTAAATTCGGAATCAGCATAATCGGAAACCATATGATCTACTGACATAACGAACAAAAAACAATAATTGACCGGTAAATCGAATCGGACAAGTGCGTTCGAAAATCTGATATGTAAATAAGAATCAGCATTTTCAGAAACCATATGATCCACTAATATATTCGTGATCGAAAATATTATATTAATTTCGGAATCAGCACCCTTAGAAACCATATGATCCACTAATATAACGAACAGAATGTAAAAATTAACAGTGATTCGAATCGCGCATGCATGATCAAAATTATGATATTAAATTCGGAATCAGCATCCAACGAAAACACATGATCAACTAATATATATATGTTATAGTTAAATTATGATATAAAATTTAAAATCTGCATAATCGGAAACCTTATGATCCACTAATATAAAGAACAGCAGGTAAAAAATAACAGTAAATCGAATCGCGCATGCATGATCAAAATTATAATACTAAATTCGGAATCTTCATTCACAGAAACCATATGATCCACTAATATTACGAAAAAAATTAAAAATAACGGTAGATCGAATCTCGCATGCACAATCAACCATATGATACGTAAAACGGAATAAGCATCGAAAGAGACGCGCATGTATGTTCAAAATTATTATATTAAATTCGGAATCAACATCCTCAGAAACCATATGATCCACTAATATAACGAACAAAAATAAAAAACTGACCGGTAAATCGATGCATGATCATAATTATTATATTAAATTTGGAATCAGCCTCCTCAAACACCATAAGATCCACTATTATAACAAACAAAAATTAAAAACTGACTTGTAAATCGAATGGCAGATCGTATGAACGACTAATATAACGAATAAAAATTAAAATGTAACTGTCCAATGAATCGCGTATGGGCGATCGAAAATCAGATATTAAACATGGAATCAGCCGTTATAAAATATAACGGCAAATCGAACATAGCATGCGATTAACAATATGATACGTAAAACGGAATAAGCATCCTCGGAAACTATATGATCAAGTAATATAAGGAACAAAAGGTAAAAATTGGCCTTCAATCGAATCACGCCTGCATGATCGAAATTATGATAATTAATTCGGAATAGACATCCTCAGAAACCAAATGATCCACTAATATAACGGACAAAAATTAAAAAAAAAAACGGTAAATCGGATACAGCATACGCGATTAAAAATATGATATGTAAACGGAATAAGCATCCTCGGAAACATTATGATCTACCAACGAGCAAAAAGTAAAAATTGAAAGTGAATCGAATGGCACATGCATGATCAAAATTATGATAATTAATTTGGAATCAGCATCTAAAGAAACTATATGATCCACTAATATAACGAAATATCGAAAATCTGATATTCGAATCGGAATCAGCATTCACAGAAAACACATGTTTAACTAATGTACCAAATAAAAAGTAAAATGTAACTGTACATAGAATCGCGCATCCGCGATCGAAAATCAGATATCGAATTCAGAATCAGCATCCTCAGAAACCATATGATCCACTAATATAACGAACAATAATTAGAAATTGGACGGAATATTGAATCGAGTATGTGCGATCGAAAATCATATTTTATATTCGTAATCAGCATAATCAGAACGTATGATCGACTAATATAACGAACAAAAATTAAAAGGTAACAGTAAATTGAATCCCGCATGGGTGAACAAAAATCCTATATTAAATTTGGAATAAGCATCCTCGGAAACATTCTGATCCACTAATATAACGAACAAAAGGTATAAATTAACAGTGATATGAATCGCGCATGTGCGATCAATATTATGATAATTAATTTGGAATCAGCATCTAAAGAAACCATATGATCCCCTAATAAAACGAACAAAAATAAAAAATAACGGTAAAACGATTTACGCATGCGCGATCAAAAGTCTGATATTTAAATCGGAATCAGCATCCACAGAAAACACATAATTAACTAATGTACCAAATAAAAATTAAAATGTAACTGTGCATAGAATCGCGCATCCGCTATCGAAAATCTGATATTAAATTCGTAATCAGCATCCTCGGAAACCATAGGATCAACTAATACAACGAATAAAAGGTAAAAATTAACAGGGAATCGAATCGCGCATGCGTTATAAAAATTATAATATATATAAATTCGGAATCAGCATCCTCAGAAACCATATGATCGTCTCATATAATTAAAAATATTAAAATATAACAGTTAATCGCATCATGTATGCTTGTACGAAAATATAATATTAAATTCGGAATCAGCATAATCGGAAACCATATGATCTACTGACATAACGAACAAAAAACAATAATTGACCGGTAAATCGAATCGGACAAGTGCGTTCGAAAATCTGATATGTAAATAAGAATCAGCATTTTCAGAAACCATATGATCCACTAATATATTCGTGATCGAAAATATTATATTAATTTCGGAATCAGCACCCTTAGAAACCATATGATCCACTAATATAACGAACAGAATGTAAAAATTAACAGTGATTCGAATCGCGCATGCATGATCAAAATTATGATATTAAATTCGGAATCAGCATCCAACGAAAACACATGATCAACTAATATATATATGTTATAGTTAAATTATGATATAAAATTTAAAATCTGCATAATCGGAAACCTTATGATCCACTAATATAAAGAACAGCAGGTAAAAAATAACAGTAAATCGAATCGCGCATGCATGATCAAAATTATAATACTAAATTCGGAATCTTCATTCACAGAAACCATATGATCCACTAATATTACGAAAAAAATTAAAAATAACGGTAGATCGAATCTCGCATGCACAATCAACCATATGATACGTAAAACGGAATAAGCATCGAAAGAGACGCGCATGTATGTTCAAAATTATTATATTAAATTCGGAATCAACATCCTCAGAAACCATATGATCGTCTCATATAATTATAAATATTAAAATATAACGGTAAATCGCATCATGTATGCGTCTAGGAAAATATAATATTAAATTCAGAATCAGCATAATCGGAAACCAAATGATCCACTAATATAACAGACAAAAATATAAAATTAACGGTAAATCGAATCATGTATGCGTGATCGAAAATCTGATATTAAATACGGAACCAGCATCCGCAGAAACCATATGATCGTCTCATATAACTATAAATATTAAAATATAACGGTAAATCGCATCATGTATGCGTGTTAGAAAATATAATATTAAATTCGGATTCAGCATAATCGTAAATCATATGATCTACTGACATAACGAACAAAAAACAGTAATTGGCCGGTAAATCGAATCGGGCAAGTGCGTTCGAAAATCTGATATGAAAATCGGAATCAGCATCCTCAGAAACCATATGATCTACTAATAAAAAGAACAAAAGGTAAACATTAGCAGTGATTCGAATCGTACAGGTGCGATCGAAAATCTGATATGTAAATCGGAATCAGTATTCTAAGAAACCCTATGTTTATAAATATGATGTTAAAAAAAAACAGTGATCGAATCGCGCATGCGTGTTCGAAAATCTGATAGTAAATTTGGAATCAACATCCAAAGAAATTGTATAATCCACTAATATAAAAGACAAAAATATAAAATTAACGGTAAATCGAATCATCTATGCGTGATCGAAAATCTGATATTAAATTTGGAATCAACATCCAAAGAAATTGTATAATCCACTAATATAACAGACAAAAATATAAAACCAACAATATTAACAAACAAAAATATTAACGGTAAATCGAATCATGTATGCGTGATCGAAAATCTGATATTCAATTCGGAATCAGCATCCTCAGAAACCATATGATCGTCTCATATAAATATAAATATTAGAATATAACGGTAAATCGCATCATGTATGCGTTTACGAAAATATAATATTAAATTCGGAATCAGCATAATTGGAAACCATTTGATCTACTGACATAACGAACAAAAAACAATAATTGACCGGTAAATCGAATCGGACAAGTGCGTTCGAAAATATGATATGTAAATCGGAATCAGCATTTTCAGAATCCATATGATCCACTAATATATTCGTGATCGAAAATATTATATTGATTTCGGAATCAGCACCCTTAGAAACCATATTATCCAATAATATATTGAACAAAAAATAATAATTAACATTGAATAAAATCTCGCATCGAAAATCTGATATGTTAATCGGAATCTGCATCCAAAAAAAAACACATAATCAACTAATGTAACAATCATAACTGTACATTGTATCGCATCCACCGAAAACACATGATCAACTAATATAACAAATTAAAATTAAAATGTAACAAATAATCGAATCGCGCCTGCATGATCTAGATTATGATATTAAATTCGGAATCAGCACCACAGAAACCATATGACCCACTAATATAACGAGCAAAAATTAAAAATTAAACAGTAAATCGAATGGTACATGTGCGATTGAAAATCATATTTTAAATTCGTAATCATCATCCTCGTAATCATCATATTAGTGGATATATAACGAACAAAAGGTAAAAATTAAAAGTGATTCGAATCGGGCAAGTGCGTTCGAAAATCTGATATGAAAATCGGAATCAGCATCCTCAGAAACCATATGATCTACTAATAAAACGAACAAAAGGTAAACATTAGCAGTGATTTGAATCGTACAGGTGCGATCGAAAATCTGATATGTAAATCGGAATCAGTATTCTAAGAAATTGTATAATCCACTAATATAAAAGACAAAAATATAAAATTAACGGTAAATTGAATCATGCATGCGTGATCGAAAATCTGATATTAAATTTGGAATCAACATCCAAAGAAATTGTATAATCCACTAATATAACAGACAAAAATATAAAATTAACGGTAAATCGAATCATGTATGCGTGATCGAAAATCTGATATTCAATTCGGAATCAGCATCCTCAGAAACCATATGATCGTCTCATATAAATATAAATATTAAAATATAATGGTAAATCGCAACATGTATGCGTGTACGAAAATATAATATTAAATTCGGAATCAGCATAATCGGAAACCATATGATCTACTGACATAACGAACAAAAAACAATAATTGACCGGTAAATCGAATCGGACAAGTGCGTTCGAAAATCTGGTATGTAAATCGGAATCAGCATTTTCAGAATCCATATAATCCACTAATAAATTCGTGATGGAAAATATTATATTGATTTCGGAATAAGCACCCTAAGAAACCATATTATCCAATAATATATTGAACAAAAAATAATAATTAACATTGAATAAAATCTCGCATCGAAAATCTGATATGTAATCGGAATCTGCATCCAAAAAGAAACACATAATCAACTAATGTAACAATCATAACTGTACATTGTATCGCATCCACCGAAAACACATGATCAACTAATATAACAAATTAAAATTAAAATGTAACAAATAATCGAATCGCGCCTGCATGATCTAGATTATGATATTAAATTCGAAATCAGCATCCACAGAAACCATATGACCCACTAATATCACGAGTAAAAATTAAAAATTAAACAGTAAATCGAATGGCACATGTGCGATTGAAAATCATATTTTAAATTCGTAATCATCATATTAGTGGAGATATAACGAACAAAAGGTAAAAATTAACAGTGATTCGAATCGTGCATGTGCGATCAAAATTATGAAAATTAATTCGGAATCAGCATCTATAGAAACCATATGATCCACTAATATAACGAACAAAATGTAAAAATTAACAGTGATTCGAATCGCGCATGCATGATCAAAATTATGATATTAAATTCGGAATCAGTATCCACCGAAAACACATGATCAACTAATATATATGTAATGCTCTTATGCTTCAATAAATAACTTTAAGCCGTATTTATCCCTAAAAGGTAAATTTATTAAACATTAATCACAAAATATTTAACATTAAACAAAAACAAAACATTTAACAATTTTCACAAAACAAAATAGTAAACATTAATTACAAAACAAACAATTAAACATATATAATTACAAATATAATCTTACCTAAAAGGTAAATCGGTTTTTAAAGTTTATTAATTATCTTCAATCTCAATACTACAATCTGAATCTACTATAAAAACAAAAGCAATCAAAACATATGTTCTTAATTAATATAACCATAAACAAGGCTTTCTAAATAAAAGTGAATATTCACTTTTATATCTCCCCCCCTCGAAAGGGTAAAAGTTTGCTACTATGAACGAAATCAGCTTGTGAACGCCTTCGTCCATAATTAATTTCATAAATTTTTGAAGATACCCTACGTCTGATTTTGAATGGTCCTGAACGTAAAGGATCCAATTTTTTCAGGTTTAGTCGGTTACCTGTTTCTAGATAAACCAAGTCACCAACTTCGAAATCGTAGTCTTTCTTGTTCTTGTCTGATCTTGTTTTATTGAGAAAATGGTGGGCTTCTGAATTTTGAAAGGCTCGATGCCTATCTGCTTCTAAATCTGGCGGAGGATTCAGAGATGGAGGGGTAATTAATGATTGTTTTCCAGTAAGTAGATAAAGTGGTGAAAACTTAGTCACACTGTGAGTTGTACGATTATATTCTTCCGTACATTCTGCAGCTAACATGGGCCATGGTAGGTGTGGTTTTTCTCTAATCTTACAACGAATGCGGTTGACTAGTGTTTGGTTTAAGCGTTCGTTTAAACCATTTGAGAATGGACAATCTACTGCTGTAAGGATCAATGTAATATACATTTGTTGAAGAAAAGTTTTGAAATTCTTGGATTTCATTCCAGGGTATTGGTCTGCGAGAAGGATTTTTACTCTATGTCTTTCGAAAATTGGACGTAAGAATTCAATCAAGTCTTGCGTTGTCTGACCTCTAGAAGCGTAGGTATATGCAAATCGAGTGAAATGATCCACCAAAAGGTGCAGATAACGTTTAGGTGATCTATTTCCTGCAAAGCCTCCAATTGTATCCAGAGACATAATCTCATAAGGCTCTTTGGCTGGGCCTAATTGAGATAAGTAACCAATTTGTCGAGCTCTTCTCGATTTGTTCTTTTTGCAAGTTTCACACTTATCACAGAATTCTCTAATGTGCTTGTCCATATTTTTGAAGTAGTAGAAAGGTCGTATCATAGCTGCTATGTGACCTACTCCTATATGTCCATAGTACATGTGAATTTTCTTAATCAATGATAAGCCAAACTCCATTGAAACAAATATGCGTTCTCTCCCTCTTATCTTTTTAAAAATTAAATCACCTTTCTTGAAAACATTTTTGACGGAAATGATTTCGTTTTGATTATCTTCCTGGTCATGTTTCAACTCATCCATTCTTATTAAGTTCACTATTTGAAGTACATCATCATTGTTTTCAAAACTTTCTAATACTGGATTTCTTGAAAGAGCGTCTGCTTCTTGATTTGATTTTCCTGGGGAATAACATAATGTGAAATCATATTGAGATAGGTAGTATATTAATTCCCCCAACTCCTCATCTGTTCTAGCTTTGATTTTTAGATTTTCTAAGGGTTTATGATCCGAAATTACTTGGAACTTATGGCCTAATAACCAATGTTGCCAATAACGGATTGCTTCTCTTATTGCTAAACATTCGAGATAAATTGTTTTTTTCTTTGCCTGCCCAGAAGTGAATTTCTTGGAGAAGTATGCCACTGGGAGCAATTCACCATTATCTTGAATCTGTTTTAAAACGGCGCCGACACCAAGGGTACTGGCGTCAGTAAAAAGAAAAGTGGTCTTATTAGGATCAAATATTGACAAAATCGGGCTCTGGCATAAGTATTGCTTTATGATAGTAAAAGTTTTATCACATTCATCTGTCCACTGAAATTCAGTATTGTTTCGCAAAAGGTTATGGATTGGTTCAAGCATTCTTGTGTAATCTGGAATGTATTTGTGATAAAAATTTATTTTCCCCAAAAATTGACGGACATTTTTCTTATTTTGAGGTTTCGGAAAGTCTCTAATTGATTTCAGGTTATCATGGTGTGGTCTAACTGTGTTATTTTCTATTACATGGCGCAAATACTTTACAGAAGACTGTGCGAAATTGCATTTTGATAGCTTCAATCTAAACCCCTCTAATCTAATTGCTTCCATAAGTTTGTCAAGGTGATGTAGGTGTTCATCAAAACTCTAACTTGATAGAGAATATCGAGATGTCATCAATATAATTCAAGCAAAAATCATGACATCCACAACGGCGAATTGTATTAGCTAGAATACGTTGGAAAATTGCAGGTGAAATTTTGAGACCAAAAGGCAGCCTCTTCCATTGGTAATGACCATTTTGCGTTACAAATGCTGTCTTATGGCGATCCTTTTCTCTTACAGGGATAGACCAAAATGCAGAACTAATATCCAAAACTGAATACCATTTACAGTTTCGTGTTTTAACAATTATGTCCTCAATCCTTGGAAACGGTTGCGATTCTGGAACTAAAATTTTGTTGAGATCCCGGAAATCAATACATAACCTCGATCTTCTGTTGTCTTCTTTCTTGAATGCCAATGTTACAGGTGCTGCAAATGGGGAATGCGATTCTTCTATCAATCCTGCTTCCAGTAACTTGCTGATTTGTGTTTCTATTTCCTGATTGTATGGGATTGAACACCTGTAAGGTTTTTTCGAAATATATTTATTTTCCAAAAGTTTTATATGTGCTTCACGATTTGTTACTTCGCCAACGTCATATCTGTGCTTCGCAAATATTGATAAATTTTTATTTATCACAAAGGAAAGTTTTTTCTTTTTTTCTTGATCTAAATGATTCAATTTATCTGAAAAATCTAAAGTTTCTTTTCCATTATTATCTCTATCTAATAAGTTGGTTTCTTTTAAATTTTCTATTGTATTTTCATTGACACGTTGCAAAATGTTTAAATTTTCATCTTGTATCAAACGAAATTTCTGTATAGAGTCCAAACCCAATAATACATCATATGAAAAATTGTCATTCTTAATTACATAAGCTTCTATTTCTTCTTCTACTTTGTGAATTTTTATAGGTAACTTTATCGTATTAAAACTCTTTTGCACACCACTAATTTTTTTAAATATTTGTTCATTTTCCAACATTTTATCTTTAATATCATCTATGATTTTATGATTTATGAGTGTTATGTTAGATCCACTGTCATAAACTCCAGTAACTTTATTCTTGTTAACTGTGATATTTAATCGAATTAGTGGTGTGTACTTACGTTTTTTTCCTCATTTTGGACCTCATTTGAATTAACTTGTTTGCCTTTGGAGTTAAGTTTATTCCAGCATATTTCAGGTGAATGATAACGGCCTGAGAAACCCTTAAGCTCACATATTCTACAGGGTCGTTGTTCAGTGTACTTTCTGATCTCAGAGTGACTTGCATCGCTTTTGGTTGAACTAGGTATTTTCCTTGTGTCCACTTTTATCACCTTTGGATAAGCTTGATTATATCTACATAACTCATTCATCAACTGTTCCGTTGTTTGAATTTCCTCTTTGTCAAGACAATCTTGAATGTGAAATGGAAGTCCTACAACAATATGATTAATACGGGACCTAGCCGACATAACTGGTTCCGTTTCTAAGAGCAGTCGTTCTTTTTTCAAAGCATAATCTAATAAAGATCCGTTTATATATTTGTAATTATAGGCATAATGAACGCTACGCCAACTCTTGTCACTATAGGTTTGTAAAAATGATGTTTTCCACTCATTCCATTTACCTTGTAACGTCAGTTTACATAATGTTGAGCTGTACCAGTCTAAAGCATTGTCTATTAAAAATAAACGCAACACTTCTATTTTTTGTTCATCAGTTTTTATTTCATGCCTCTCACACTCTTTTTCAAAAAAATCCATCCATTCTATAGCGTTCTCTTTACCTTTAAATTTTTCTAAAATAAATTGGTCGTGTAACCTGGAAATATTTTTATGTTTATTTTCAAAAGACTCTAACCTCTCACTAAGTTTTTCAATTATCTGCAGTAGTTGTAACTGACTTCCCACATCTGTCTTAGTTTCAGCTTTAGATATGGAAGGTTTTTGTTTGTCCATTAACTCTTCTAAATAATAATTTTTAAAAACACAATTTGTATAATGTTCGTCGAAATATAGAGGGAACATTTCAGATGATAATGTAAGCTTAATATTACGATACTGACCTTCTTTTGTAAATGATTTGCAAGCATTCTTAACACATGGTATTTTAAATAATTCAGGATGAAATTCCGAATGTTGATACTGTTCAGGAAAAACATATGTTGTTTCGAGATGCATAAGTCTTATTGAAATAACCATAGCTACCAAATTTTCAGTCTCAGTAATATTACTTCTAATGTGAACTTGAACTTTTGCTGAATCCATTTTTCAACTTCAGAAAAACCGATTTGTAATGCTCTTATGCTTCAATAAATAACTTTAAGCCGTATTTATCCCTAAAAGGTAAATTTATTAAACATTAATCACAAAATATTTAACATTCAACAAAAACAAAACATTTAACAATTATCACAAAACAAAATAGTAAACATTAATTACAAAACAAACAATTAAACATATATAATTACAAATATAATCTTACCTAAAAGGTAAATCGGTTTTTAAAGTTTATTAATTATCTTCAATCACAATACTACAATCTGAATCTACTATAAAAACAAAAGCAATCAAAACATATGTTCTTAATTAATATAACCATAAACAAGGCTTTCTAAATAAAAGTGAATATTCACTTTTACATATATATATTATAGTTAAATTATGATATTAAATTCGAAATCAGCATAATCGGAAACCTTATGATCCACTAATATAAAGAACAGCAGGTAAAAAATAACAGTGAATCGAATCGCGCATGCATGATCAAAATTATAATACTAAATTCGGAATCTTCATTCACAGAAACCATATGATCCACTAATATTACGAACAAAAATTAAAAATAACGGTAGATCGAATCTCGCATGCACAATCAACCATATGATACGTAAAACGGAATAAGCATCGAAAGAAACGCGCATGTTTTTTTTTTATTAAGGATTTCTTCATGTTTGAATTTTCCCTCAACCGAACTCTTCTTCCAGTCTCATCTTCCACACCTTCCTGTCTTTCGTTTCCTCTTCCCTCAATCCATGACCGGCCATAGTTTCCTTTACTTTATTTATCCACTGTATACGTGGTCTTCCTCTTTTTCTTCTTCCTTCTGCCTCCCATTCAAATATCATTCTTGGTATTCTATTTGAACCCATTCTTTTCAAGTGGCCATACCATTTTAGTTTTCTTTTTTCTATTGCTTCAAGTATGTTTCTTTGGAGATTCATTTTTTCTCTGATCTGGCTGTTTTTTATATGGTGTATCCTTGAAATCCTGGCCGACCTCCTCCAAAAATCCATTTCTACCGCCAAGAGTCTTTTTTCCTGTGCTCTGTTAAGGGTCCATGTCTCGGAGCCATACAGCATGATACTCTCGACCAGTGCACTATATATTAATTTTTTGGTTTTACCAAGAATATTGCTGCTCCAGAGAAGAGAATTCAGCATACCAATCACTTTTCGGCCACTGATTATTCTTTTATTCACTTCCGAGTCAATAGAGCCATTACTCTCTAATATGGATCCAAGGTATTTAAAGTGTTCCACTCTTTCTAGATTTGATATAACAGAGTCGTTCGCTTCACCCAGATCTGTACACATGTATTTTGTCTTCTTCTCATTCACTTTCAATCCCCATTCTTTGTATTGTTCCATTACTTTCCTAAATAAGTAACTTACATCATCTTCATCTTGTGCAATGATCACCTGGTCATCAGCGAATAATAGATGGTGTAAGTACGTGCCATTGATTGGAATACCCATCGGGCTACATTTATCTGTCCAATTTTTTAGGCAAGCGTCAATAAATATTTTGAACAATGTCGGAGACATACAACATCCTTGAAGAAGGCCTTTGCTACTCTCAAAATCTTCGGATAGGGAACTTCCTACATTTATTTGGCATTTATTATTTTTGTAAATTTCCTTTATTAAGTTTATGGTACCTTTACTTAAGCCAGCTAATTCCAAGGACTTCCAAAGTAGTTTCCTAGGGACACTATCATAGGCTTTTTCCAGGTCTATAAATACCATGTCAACTCTTTTAGACTTCGCTGCTTGTTTTTCTAGCAATTGCCTGAGCGTAAAAATGTGGTCAATGCAGGATTTTCCTGCTGTAAACCCACATTGCTCCTCTGATTGAAGAAATTGGGCTTCTAATTTATTCTTTATTATTCTGCCAAGTAGCTTCATGATGGATTTGTCACACAGATGCCTCTGTAATTGCCACACTCTTTTTTATCTCCGTTTTTGAATATAGGTGTGAGATATCCCAATTTCATTTCTTGCGGTATATCGCCTCCTTCGAGTATATGATTGATAAGGTCGGTAAGCAGCATAGTTACTTCCCCACCTCCATACTTGAGCAGTTCGGCACATACACCCCCTGGGCCAGTGGCTTTTCCATTTTTTAATTTTTTAATTTCTGACTCCAAATCCTCTTTGGTGATTCGTAGCGACGTACCTGTATAGGGATCCGTTTCTTCTTCAGCAAATTCAGGCCTATTCTCTTTTAGCAGGCTACTGAAATGGGCAGTCCAATCACTCATTTGTATCAAAGTCAGCCTGGCATCCTGTTTTTCACCTTTCCTCATTCCTTTTAGTACTGACCATGCTTCCGCTGCCCTTCCAAAACCCAGTTTACAGTTTATTCTCGCACATACTTTTTCCCAGCTTTCATTTTTCGCACTTCTTACTGCTTTATGCAGTTCTCTCCTTTCTAGCACATATATTTCCCTGTCATCGTCCTTTTTTGAGCTAAGCCATTTGACATATGCCTGTTTTTTTCTCTCCGCCTTTCTTATTATATCTTCTGTTAGCCATTCTTTTGTCTTTACATTCGTCTTTTTTTCACCAAGAACTTCTGAAGCAGTCTTCCTTAAAACATTCGTTAAAACATCGTAAATTTCCTTGGCACAGTTACCTTTGAATTCTTTAATCGATTCTTTAACACGATGCTGAAATAATAGCTTCAAGCTATCTTCTTGCAGAAATTTAACTTGAAACTGTAATTTTTTTAATTGATTGTATCCTCCATCCGGTTTCCAAACCACATAATTGTTTTTCTTAATCCATGGAAATATGCACACAGCTTTCAGTAAGTAATGGTCCGATCCACATTCGGCACCCCTATGTACTCTAACATCTAAACGCGCATGTATGTTCAAAATTATTATATTAAATTCGGAATCAACTTCCTCAGAAACCATATGATCCACTAATATAACGAACGAAAATAAAAAACTGACCGGTAAATCGATGCATGATCATAATTATTATATTAAATTTGGAATCAGCCTCCTCAAACACCATATGATCCACTATTACAAAAAACAAAAATTAAAAACTGACTTGTAAATCGAATGGCAGACCGTATGAACGACTAATATAACGAATAAAAACTAAAATGTAACTGTCCATTGAATCGCGTATGGGCGATCGAAAATCAGATATTAAACATGGAATCATTATCTCCTTAGAAATCGTATGATGGACTAATACAAAAACAAAAATTAAAATATAACGGCAAATCAAAAATACAATGCGATGAACAATATGATATGTAAAACGGAATAAGCATCCTCGGAAACCATATGATCAAGTAATATAAGGAACAAAAGGTAAAAATTGGCCTTGAATCGAATCGCGCCTGCATGATCAAATTAATGATAATTAATTCGGAATAGGCATCCTCAGAAACCAAATGATCCACTAATATAACAGACAAAAATATAAAATTAACGGTAAATCGAAGCATGTATGCGTGATCGAAAATCTGATATTAAATACGGAATCAGCATCCGCAGAAACCATGTGATCGTCTCATATAACTATAAATATTAAAATATAACGGTAAATCGCATCATGTATGCGTGTTCGAAAATATAATATTAAATTCGGAATCAGCATAATCGGAAACCATATGATCTACTGACATAACGAACAAAAAAAAGTAATTGGCCGGTAAATCGAATCGGGCAAGTGCGTTCGAAAATCTGATATGAAAATCGGAATCAGCATCCTCAGAAACCATATGATCTACTAATAAAACGAACAAAAGGTAAACATTAGCAGTGATTCGAATCGTACAGGTGCGATCGAAAATCTGATATGTAAATCGGAATCAGTATCCTCAGAAACCATAGGATCATCTCATATAACTATAAATATTAAAATATAACGGTAAATCGCATCATGTATGCTTGTACGAAAATATAATATTAAATTCGGAATCAGCATAATCGGAAACCATGTTATCTACTGACATAACGAACAAAAAACTATAATTGACCGGTAAATCGAATCGGACAAGTGCGTTCGAAAATCTGATATGTAAATCGGAATCAGCACTTTCAGAAACCATATGATCCACTAGTATATTCGTGTTCGAAAATATTATATTAAATTCGGAATCAGCATCCACAGAAACCATATGACCCACTAATATAACGAGTAAAAATTAAAAATTAAACAGTAAATCGAATGGCACAAGTGCGATTGAAAATCATATTTTAAATTCGTAATCATCATCCTCGTAATCATCATATTAGTGGATATATAACGAACAAAAGGTAAAAATTAACAGTGATTCGAATCGTGCATGTGCGATCCAAATTACGAAAATTAATTCGGAATCAGCATCTAAAGAAACCATATGATCCACTAATATAACGAACAGAATGTAAAAATTAACAGTGATTCGAATCGCGCATGCATGATCAAAATTATGATATTAAATTCGGAATCAGCATCCACCGAAAACACATGATCAACTAATATATATATGTTATAGTTAAATTATGATATAAATTTCGAAATCTGCATAATCGGAAACCTTATGATCCACTAATATAAAGAACAGCAGGTAAAAAATAACAGTGAATTGAATCGCGCATGCATGATCAAAATTATAATACTAAATTCGGAATCTTCATTCACAGAAACCATATGATCCACTAATATTACGAACAAAAATTAAAAATAACGATAGATCGAATCTCGCATGCACAATCAACCATATGATACGTAAAACGGAATAAGCATCGAAAGAGACGCGCATGTATGTTCAAAATTATTATATTAAATTCGGAATCAACATCCTCAGAAACCATATGATCCACTAATATAACGAACAAAAATAAAAAACTGACCGGTAAATCGATGCATGATCATAATTATTATATTAAATTTGGAATCAGCCTCCTCAAACACCATAAGATCCACTATTATAACAAACAAAAATTAAAAACTGACTTGTAAATCGAATGGCAGACCGTATGAACGACTAATATAACGAATAAAAATTAAAATGTAACTGTCCAATGAATCGCGTATGGGTGATCGAAAATCAGATATTAAACATGGAATCAGCCGTTATAAAATATAACGGCAAATCGAACATAGCATGCGATTAACAATATGATACGTAAAACGGAATAAGCATCCTCGGAAACTATATGATCAAGTAATATAAGGAACAAAAGGTAAAAATTGGCCTTCAATCGAATCGCGCCTGCATGATCGAAATTATGATATATAATTCGGAATAGACATCCTCAGAAACCAAATGATCCACTAATATAACGGACAAAAATTAAAAAAAAAACGGTAAATCGGATACAGCATACGCGATTAAAAATATGATATGTAAACGGAATAAGCATCCTCGGAAACATTATGATCTACCAATGAGCAAAAAGTAAAAATTGAAAGTGAATCGAATGGCACATGCATGATCAAAATTATGATAATTAATTTGGAATCAGCATCTAAAGAAACTATATGATCCACTAATATAACGAAATATCGAAAATCTGATATTCGAATCGGAATCAGCATTCACAGAAAACACATGTTTAACTAATGTACCAAATAAAAAGTAAAATGTAACTGTACATAGAATCGCGCATCCGCGATCGAAAATCAGATATCGAATTCAGAATCAGCATCCTCAGAAACCATATGATCCACTAATATAACGAACAATAATTAGAAATTGGACGGAAAATTGAATCGAGCATGTGCGATCGAAAATCATATTTTATATTCGTAATCAGCATAATCAGAACGTATGATCGACTAATATAACGAACAAAAATTAAAAGGTAACAGTAAATTGAATCCCGCATGGGTGAACAAAAATCCTACATTAAATCCGGAATCAGCATCCTCGGAAACCATACGATCAACTAATACAACGAACAAAAGGTAAAAATTAACAGGGAATCTAATCGCGCCTGCGTGATCTTAATTATAATATATATAAATTCGGAATAAGCATCCTCGGAAACATTCGGATCCACTAATATAACGAACAAAAGGTATAAATTAACATTGATATGAATCGCGCATGTGCGATCAAAATTATGATAATTAATTTGGAATCAGCATCTAAAGAAACCATATGATCCCCTAATAAAACGAACAAAAATAAAAAATAACGGTAAAACGATTCACGCATGCGCGATCAAAAGTCTGATATTTGAATCGGAATCAGCATCCACAGAAAACACATAATTAACTAATGTACCAAATAAAAATTAAAATGTGCCTGTGCATAGAATCGCGCATCCGCTATCGAAAATCTGATATTAAATTCGTAATCAGCATCCTCGGAAACCATAGGATCAACTAATTTAACGAATAAAAGGTAAAAATTAACAGGGAATCGAATCGCGCATGCGTTATCAAAATTATAATATATATAAATTCGGAATAAGCATCCTCGGAAACATTCTGATCCACTAATATAACGAATAAAAGGTAAATATTAACAGTGATTCGAATAGTGCATGTGCGATCAAAATTATGAAAATTAATTCGGAATCAGCATCTAAAGAAACCATATGATTCCCTAATAAAACGAACAAAAATAAAAAATAACGGAAAATCGATTCACGCATGCGCGATCGAAAATCTGATATTTTAATCGGAATCAGCATTCAAAGAAAACACCTGATTAACTAATGTGCCAAATAAAAATTAAAATGCAACTGTACATAGAATCGCCCATCCGCTATCGAAAATCACATATTAAATTCAGAACCAGCATCCTCAGAAACCATATGATCCACTAATATAACGAACAAAAATTAAAAATTGAACGGTAAATCGAATGGCAGATCGTATGAACGACTAATATAAGGAATAAAAATTAAAATGTAACTCCATGGGCGATCGAAAATCAGATATTAAACATGGAATCAGCTTCCTTAGAAATCGTATCATCAACTAATATAAAGAACAAAAAGTAAAACATAACAGTGAATCGAATCGCGCAAGTGCGATTGAAAATCATATTTTAAATTCGTAATCAGCATAATCGGAAACCATATGATCTACTTATATAACGAACAAAAAACAATAATTGACCTGTAAATCGAATCGGCAAGTGCGATCAAAAATTATATTTTAAATTCGTAATCAGCATCATCAGACCGTATGATCGACTAATATAACCATACGATCAACTAATATAACAATCATAAAGTAAAAAATAACAGTGAATCGAATCGCGCATGCGTGATCAATATTATAATATTAAATTCGGAATCACCATCCTCAGAAACCGTATGATCGACTAATTTAAATGTACAATGTTAGTGCAAATAATTAAATAAACTAGTCCTTAGTTACTCTTCAACAGTTTTTATTACAATACTTTTACATAAACTAAGAACACACAATAAAACACTAACTAAAGACCTGGACATAGCGGCGAGGAAAATGGACTTGCCGCCCTGATCTTGTGGTAGTAGTTTGTTTCGCATCTCGAGGCGGCTGTTCAGCTGGAGTAAGCAATGTCGTCGTTGGTGGCTGTTGTTCAGGTCTTGAATCTTCAGACTCTGGAGTCGTAAGCAAGTAAGCCGGTTTGAACCTGTCCACTGAGATACTAGTTGGTTTTCCTTTTATGTCGACCACAAAAATTATGTCTTTCCGCTCCAGAACTCGATAGGGTCCCTCATTAGGTTTTTCTAGTGAAGCTCGAACACGATCTACTCGTACAGAGACGTGTGAGCTACTGCGCAGGTCTTTATGGACAAATGTTTTCGGCAGCTGTTTGAGTTGTGGTTGCAGAGATTGGAGATTATTGAACGCTGAACGTAGTTGGCTAATTAATGTTGGTAGATTGGGTTTCGGATTGGTGTATGGTAAGGCTCAACGAAAAAATCACCAGGAATGCGGAGTTGGGTACCATATACAAGTTCTGCAATGGAAGCTGGCGCTGCTTCATTGATTGAACACCGAAATCCCAGCAAGACAGTAGGTAAGACGACAGGCCAATTGTTTGAAGTGTGAGCCTTTATAGCTGCCTTTAAGATTCTATAAAGGCGTTCTACCTTACCATTGCTTTGTGGGTGGTATGCAACAGTACGAACTAGCTGAGATCCACAAAGCCTTGCCAATTTAGTAATTAACTCAGATCGAAACTGAGTTCTGATGTCAGTTACAACTTGGCGTGGACTTCCAAATCGCGCAAACCATCCTGCGAAAAAACTTAAGGTTACTTCTTCAGCTGTTTGATAACGCAGTGGTAGTACCTCCATCCAATTGGTGTTGCGATCGATGCAAGTTAAGCAGTATCTATATTCCTGGGATGGTGGGAGTGGTCCGACAAGGTCTATATGAATTGTCGAAAATCGTTCCGTGTCGTTGGGAAAACGATGTAAAGGTGCCTTAGTATGCTTGGTAACTTCGCTTCGCTGGCAATCTATACATGACCTGGTCCAAGTTTTAATGTCTTTGTCGATGTTTGTCCAAACAAACTTAGGCAATATTAAATTTAATATTCTTCTTATACCTGAGTGTGCTAGGCTGTGATAATGCTGAAATATTTGGAAACGAAATTTTTTGGTTATGTAAAGTCAAATATTTTTTGAAGTGTCACACCAAAGTAATTTGCCTTCAGTGGTGCTAAATTGTTGAAATTTTAGTGTTGTTGATGGATTGTGACGTCAGGGCATAATTAGACCTATGTGATGGAATGATAATTCCTCAATGATTAAAGAGCTTTGTGATCGAATAGCAGCCCTAGAAACAGAAATTGTTTAATGATGGGCATCGGCTAGCCCGGTCTGCCCACCATTAATTATAATTTACTGATATAAAAATGAAATTACTCATTTTAGTGGACTGTATTACATGATGGGGTTGGCTCAGTTCAAAGGCCATTGCTTACTTTGTAAAGTGAAATATTTATTTTTAATACAATGAAAACAAGAACAGTTGTTCATCTTCTATTTTTAGGTTTTGCTATTTATGGTATGATACATGAATTGAATAAAATAAATACATACAATAAATGAAATTTAATGTTGGACTTGCTTGCCCCTGTGATATAATAAGTCCATTATAAGTGATGCCTGTTTTCTTCCTGCCATCTCAGTCCCCTTGTCTGTCCTTAGCCGGACATGAGTTGATGAAGAAAACTCTTCTTAAGGCTGAGGGCTGTGCTGGCCCTATAGATGTGGCTGCCCAGTAATGTCTCTTGACTCCTACTGTCTGATTGCCTACCTGACCACTAGGGGGCATTGTGCATATCACAATTGTAAGTAATTTAAATGTGTTCGCGGGTTGGCGCGAACATTCCGCCCACCTTAAATTTGTGTTCAAATTTAATATTAAAAATAAAGTAAACTGAGGTTGTGAGCGAGTTTGTGGGTAATGAAAAGCAATGCTGTATGTTTTGAGTGAAGAGTGGCAAAAAAATGGAAGATTAATTAAAAAATGTGAGTAAAGTAAAATGTTAATACCACGTAAATACAAAAGAAAAGGATTCTCCTTTGAACAGAAAAATATTAGAAATTCATGGAAATTTGAGAAGAGAAAAAAAAAAATCTTCCTAATTAAATAAAAATATAGCAGTACTTCTCTCCTTTGAGAAGCATGCCAAAAGGAAAATGGAGGGCTTGCGCCTCCTTTTCCAATTAGGTGCGCAACCCTTTTCGAAACGCATATCGAAATGCAGTGGTCGATGACGACAATGGTTTTGATGGGATAGAATTCCACCCGCCGCCCACCCAGAAAATCCACAGTCATTAGAAAAGTGGGGAGAATGTTTTACCCAAAGATTGAAAAGGGGCATATTGTGTCTAAGGGTATGTTTGTTTACCTTAGGGTGGCATGCACTAAGTAGTGCGACATTTAAAGATCTAGGTGGGGCAGAAGAACCCTGAGGTATAATTTGAAATTTATTTAAATCAAAATAATGGATGGAAGACGGATTTGGACTCAATTGGGTTTTCATGGATTGAGCAAGAATTTGAAATGAGCAATTGGTTTTAGAAAATGAGAGATAGCTCACTACCTGTTGTGAATCCTTCTTGAATTTTGAATTATGGATCATAGCAGGTTGCTTGAATGTTGATCTATAACGTCCCGAAAAGTCTTTAGTTTGTAGGAAATCATTAAAGGTGACAACAGGAGGTGGTATTGTAAGCAAATTTTCATTGCGAGTGCTTGAAGAAGCAGGCTGCTTTAATGTTTCAAAAGGTGAAGATGTCTTGGCATTGTTGCTTCCATCTGATTTTCTAGCCTCATCCTTTTGAGATCCTTTGGAAACAGGTGGCTTGGGAGAAACCTTGCGCCTTGATGTTTCGCTAGGGCTCGACATTGCAGTTTGAAGTGCTTGTGCAGCTGCATGTTGCGGCTTTGAAGACCGAGCCTGAGAAAATCTTTGTCCAGAGCTTTGAGTAGGATGAGCATCTGCGTGACTTGAGGCTCTTGGAAAACAGTTTCCAGCCAGCTTTTTACCTTGTAGTGGTTTTGCATCTTCATTGTGATTCTGATGAATCATCTGCGACGATAGATTGTTTGTGAGGACTGGTGATCCTGGAATATTGTCCTGATTTGAAGACTGAAGACTCTTCAATGGGTCCTCAGCTGCGGCAGCTGGATATATGCTACCTCCTGAAACAAGAGACTCCGAGATGATGGTAGGAACAGTGATTTGAGGGCCACTTTTATGATTGATATCGGGATGCGATTTTTCCACATCTGGTGATGTATGCTGTGTTGTTTTCAGCGGATACGCTTTGCTAGCGTCAGAAGCAGCGCAAGGCTATTGTTTTCATGGGCCAGGTGGTGTTGACCAGTTTGCTGAGCTGCGACAGCTTCACATGTCTCATCTACTTTCTGAAGCTGTGCGAGATAACCTAGTGAGGCTGAGATCTCCTTCAGAAGCTCTGCGTAGATTGATTTCCAATGGTCGTTTGGAAAGGTATCTTGACCTTGCTTGAGCTGTGCAAGCTTGTAAAAGTATCCTTTAAACTCGTGCCATTCAGTGATGGCTGTTTCTAAAGTGGCCTCAAAGAAATATCTAAGGCTGATGTCAGCGAAGGCATTTTTACCGACATCAGCAGTGCCGATTATGTCGCGGCGAAGACGGCTCAATTTTCGCTCCAGTGATTGAGCTTGAATATCAAAGTTTGCTGATGAGTTTTTCATCAAAATGAATTGAATCAAGGGCGAGGATGGCAGGAGAAGGCAGTAGAGAAGAGAGGGCGACACAAAATGAAATGTTGCAGGAGCACAAAACATAAATTATGATATAATGAAGAGAGAGGTTGAGCACAAGTGTGCATTGGTGTAATGCTACACCGGGGATGCACAAGTGTTGGTGCAGATCCTGGTGTCGATGAAAGCTCATCATGATGTTAGCGTGGAATAAACATGAGTTCAGGAGCAGCAAGTAGAAATGAACTATCTGAATTTTAATAATAACTAAAGGAATGGCAATAGAGATCATGTCACCCACTGGGCAAAATAAAACCAATCAAAAAGGTAAATAAGGTAAATGTAAACAATAAATAGGTTTGATAACCAAATGGTATTGATGATAGTGCAAATAGATGGCGAAAATCATCAATTATAAATAAGCACGGCCGATGCTTGACCCTGTTGGTGCTTATGTGAATATGAGTACCAATAGATGGCAAAATGATTATTTATTAGTAAGCATGGTCACTGTTTGCTCCTAATAAGTGCCAATCGATGGAGAAAAAGATCAGTAATGAATAAGCACGGTCGATGGTTGACGCAGTGTGTGCTTCTGATATATTCCTATCGATGGCGAAAATGATAAGTAATGAATAAGCACGGTCAATGATTGACGCAATGTGTGCTTTTACTAAAATAAATAGAGCACGGTCAATTGAGGACGCATAGATGGCATGAGCCCTATTAGAGAGCAGGTATACAGAATTTCAGTAAATGAAAAAATAATAATAATAAGATTATTAATGAGTGGGCATCATATTTGTGGTACCACAAGGATTGAAGTAATTGTTTAACTTCAATGAATTGATCTCTAAATATTTATCCTGTTGAGTTTGGTACCCATGTAATTAGTGAGGACATGCTGCGAAGTTAATGTTTAACTTCAAAGAAAATGATTTCTAATTGATATAGTCAATTGAAAATGATGCCAAAATTTTAAAATGAGATAAGCAACGAAGTTGTTGTTTAAAGTTAAAGAAATGATATGTGGTTATTAGTGCTAACTGAGAGTGATACCCCTGTATGTACTGAACATGTGAAAAAAAGTTATTGCCTAACTTGAATGAGATCTCAATGATGTTCTTTGTAGTTGAAGAGTTTGTATCTCTATGGGCAATAACAGCGGTATAACCTGGCCGGTACCGCACGGCAATGGGGCTAAGTTAGCTTGGAGTAGTTGATTGAATAATGTGCTATCCTTTAAAGGATATCTGAAATAAATGTGTTATATACTCTCTTTGTATTTACATCGAATACTTATGAATGTATCGATTGCAAATAAAGGTTATTACATATGGTTGTCTAAATGCTTAAATCATTTATCTATATTTCCAATTCTTTTAATATTATAAGAAGAACAGGGCATATTTGAAACATGGTGTCAGAAGTTTTATGCTAAAACGAAGCGTACGTGAATGTACTTGTGAAGATTACGGATTGGTAAGAGGAATCTGCAATTTCATACAATTAAGTAGTATTACTTATTTACGTAGGTCTCTCTTTCACATACTGTGTAGGATAAGGATTCATAATGTCGAACCCTCACATCCCTTTGCCAGACAAAATGACCCTAAAAGGTAATGTTACTGATAATTGGAATTATTTCAAGTCTGAGTGGGCATTTTATCTAACTGCTTCTGGTCTTAAAGCTAAGCCGGCGGATGTTCAATTGGCCACCTTCATGGTGCTTTTGGCTCGCGATGCTTGGCAAGTATTAGAAAATATGAAACTAGCAGAAACCGATAGGGATACTGTTGATAAGGTTATAGCGGAACTAGATAAATTTTTTATTCCCAAATCAAATGTGATTTATGAACGGTATGTTTTTGGATCGGCCATGCAAGAGGAATCCGAGTCCATTGATGACTATGTCGACCGACTCCGCAAACTTAGCACCAACTGTGACTACCAGGCTTTGGAGGCCGAAATGATACGCGATAGGCTAGTACTCGGAATTAGAGACGAAGCTACAAAAAAACAGCTAATTGCCGATTCACAATTAACATTAGAGAAGGCGATTAATGTTTGTCGTACGAACGAATTGACCGATAAGCAGATGAAATTTATCAGGGGTGATAACAGAGTAGAAGAAGTCAACAAAATTGACTTCGAACGGAATCGATTCAAGCAGGCCCCGTGCAAATATTGTGGGAAATCGCATGCATTTGATAGACTCTCATGCCCGGCATTTAACAAAATATGCAATTTTTGCAAGACCGCGAACCTGCACTTTGAATCTGTTTGTAGGAAGAAGAATCCCTCACAAAATTCAGGCTTCTCTCAGAAAAGAAACAAAAAAATCATCAACCCGTCGCCCCCGAACCGACATAAGATATCTAAAGGACGA
Source organism: Aelia acuminata (assembly GCA_911387785.2). NCBI lineage: Eukaryota > Metazoa > Arthropoda > Insecta > Hemiptera > Pentatomidae > Aelia > Aelia acuminata. The sequence goes on along the minus strand of OU426985.1, from coordinate 2,172,936 downwards.
AAATGAATCCGAAGAATCAGACCAAAGTAATCAGGCTTTAGCCGTTGAGGAGATTTTAAATTTCGGAAGCTCCAAACCTAAGAAAATTTGGACCTCATCTTCTTTCTTCTTTAAAGAAGAAAGAAATCTTTGGACCTCAGTTCTCAATTTCCTCATCAGCGGGCTCCATAAACTTAGGAGTGTAAAGGTAAAAGGCCAACTCGATAGTGGATCCGGAGTGGATGCAATGGAAGAGAGCACCCTTAAGGCTCTATACGGAGGCATTATGCCCAAGCTAGATCCTCCTTCTACCAAACTACGGAGCTATGGTGGTGCTATATTAAGACCCATTGGGGAAATTGATTTGACCACATTAAACAATGAGCGAATACAAACACTAAGATTTGTTGTCATAAACGACTTTGACCACCCGGGTCCAAAGATGCCGTTGCTTTCTTCCATGACAACAGAGGAATTAGGTTTTGTTGTATTAGGGAATGGTGATAAAGCTGAAGCAGTTCAGATGGCCACGCTGGAAATGACGAGCCAAGCGGAAAATATCTTAGCAAAATATGAAGATGTTTTCAAAGGAGTGGGTTGCCTACAGGGCGAGTGCACGCTCAACATTGATCCAACTTTTCCGCCAGTTAAGCAAGCTCCTCGCCGCATCCCTGTACCGCTCATGAATGAACTTAAACTCAAGCTGGAGGAAATGGAAAGGAACAACATAATCGTGAAAGAAAAAGGCCCGAGTGAGTGGATTAGCAACATTGTGATTGTTAAGACCCCTAAAAAGTTAAGGATTTGCATAGACCCTCGAGATTTGAACCAAGCCTTATTGCGAACTGAATATGAGATACCAACTGTTGAGAATATAGTTCCAGAGTTAAATCAATGTAGATTCTTTTCTGTGCTTGATACAAAGGACGGATTTTGGAACGTGAAGCTAGAAGAACAGAGTTCTAGGCTTACCACTTTTTGGACTCCATTTGGGAGATACAGATGGCTTCGTCTCCCTTTCGCCTTGAAGGTATCAACTGATATTTCCCAGTGTCGTCTGCATGAATTTTTCGCAGGAATACCAGATATCGTGATCATTCAAGATGATATCTTGGTCTTAGGACGAGGTGAAACTGATGAAGAGGCTTCGAAGAACCATGACCGAGCACTTGAACGTCTTTTATCGACGGCTAGAGCCGCAAACCTGAAATTCAATCGCAATAAGGTCTGCCTTAAAAAGCGTCAGGTCAAGTACATGGGCCATCTCATTACTAAAGATGGCTTGAAAGCTGATCCGGAGAAGGTTAGAGCAGTTAAAGAAATGCCAGACCCCACGGATGTCTCTGAACTAAGAAGCTTTCTAGGGTTGGCTACATACATGGCCAAGTTTATGCCCAACCTATCTTCAATTTGTAAGCCATTACATGACCTTACAAAGAAACATCAGCCATGGGTGTGGACCAATGAACACAAGCGAGCCATCGAAGAAGTGAAGAAACGGATAACGGTTACTCCAGTGCTTGCTTTCTTTAACCAAAAAGTACCCGTGGTTATACAGGCTGACGCATCATCTAAAGGACTTGGAGGTGTCCTTATACAGGAAGGTCGACCAATCGCCTTTGCATCCAGGAGCCTGTCTTCAAACGAGAAAAATTGGGCTCAAATAGAACGTGAATGCTTAAGCATCCTATTCGCCTGCCAGCGTTTCGATCAATACATTGTAGGTTGTAAGGAAGTCATTGAATGTCAGCATATATGAATCAGAATATGAATGTCAGCATTGAACATATAATAAATAATTAAATATGCTTTATATCTTTAATAAACAAAATGTTTCTCTGATGCTGGGCGATTACTGTTTATTAATACATGCAACATGCATTTGTATTGTTTTATAAAACTATGCATATAAAACACCTGAAAAGATATACATATATCACCTGAAAATATTTATATAAAATAAACTCTTAGGTTTGCTAAGAACATTCTAACAATGTTTAACTACAGTTAAGATTAATACTTGCTTATTGCTGTATATGAGATGTGTGCATTGACATATATCATCTTGATTATAATGACTATGACATTGATTATCATTGACATATCAATTTAATGATGACTAAGTTGCCTTAACAAAATTGTAATGCTGTTTATTAGGTTACTAATTTTGCATGTTATATTTTACCAATTTTATTTTATATGCGTTGCCAATAATCTGGCCAACGGAGGACCATTTGTTTAATGATGGGCATCGGCTTGTCCGGTCTGCCCACCATTAATTATAATTTATTGAGGTAAAAATGAAAAGACTTATTTTAGTGGACTGTATAACATGATGGGGTTGGCTCAGTTCAAAGGTCATTGCATACTTTGTAAAGTGAAATATTTATTTTTAATACAATGAAAACAAGAACAGTTGTTCATCTTCTATTTTTAGGTTTTGCTATTTATGGTATAATACATGAATTGAATAAAATAAATACATACAATAAATGGAATTGAATGTTGGACTTGCTTGCCCCTGTGATGTTATAAGTTCATTATAAGTGATGCCTGTTTTCTTCCTGCCATCTCAGTCCCCTTGTCTGTCCTTAGCCGGACAGGAGTTGATGAAGAAAACTCTTATTAAGGCTGAGGGCTGTGCTGGCCCTATAGATGTGGCTGCCCAGTAATGTCTCTTGACTCCTACTGTCTGATTGCCTACCTGGCCACTAGGGGGCATTGTGCATATCACAATTGTAAGTAATTTAAATGTGTTCGCGGGTTGGCGCGAAAAGAAATAAAAAAGCATCGTTCAAGATCAAGGTCTCGTTCTAGATCCAGGTCTCGATTTAACTCGTTACAGGAAATATTGCTATGGACACTTCCGTTTTGGAAAAAGATGCAAACCAGAAAAATGCAATGAATCTTGCCAATGGAACAAGAAAAGTATTTCAGCGCTATTAGCAGCATATAACTTGAAGTCAGTTGGCTTGTTATGCTTAGTAACGGGAATTACTGACACATCCGCACCACTGTCCACAAGAAATTTAATACCAGAACGACGATCCTGGACGAATAATCTATGTTGTTGGCCTGGAAAGACATGAGAGGCAGCACACTAGGCCATTACTGTGACTGCCGGCTTCAGTCACAGTAACGTCATTCTGTCCATTCTATTTTTTTCTTATAATTTTTCTTGGATCCTTGTAAATATTTATACAATAATGCTTGATTTTCTGCTGCGTGTGGAATATGGCGACGATAAAAGTTTATGACACCTAAAAATTGTCTAAGCTCTTGTACTGTAACTGGCTTTGTAAACTCCATTATAGTCTTTACACGCTCTGGGTCTGGTCTGATACCTTCACCAGTTATTAGGTTTCCAAGAAAAACTACTTCTGCTACACCAAATACGGATTTACTTAGATTGATACGAAGTCCGAAAGAATTCAGTCTTTCGAAGACTACCCTTAAGTGTTCTAAGTGCTCATCAGGAGTTAAAGACGAAATTAATATATCGTCAAGATATACGAAACAATTTGGCAATTCAAACAATACCTCATGCATGAAGCGTTGGAAAGTACAAGGGGCGTTTCTTAAGCCAAAAGGCATCACGTTATATTCATAAAGCCCAAAAGGCGTTTTGAAGGCAGTTCATTGTTTATCTCGTTTTACTAATGGAATAAAATAAAAAGCAGAATGCAAATCAATCTTTGAAAATATTTTTTTATTCTCTAAAATTCCGCTTCTTCGCTTCTCGGAACTGGATAGCGGTCTGGCTGTGTTCGCGCATTTAAAGCTCGGTAGTCTCCGCAAGCACGCCATTGTCCATTTTTCTTAGTTGTAAGTAAAAGAGGACTTGCCCACTGTGATTTTGATGGTCTAATTATGCCCTGATTTAATCCATGGCACGTGACAAGTTGTGACTTCAAGATTGAGTAAACGTACTTGACATTTCCCATATTCTATCTCAAATTTCAGATAATTTATCTAAATTCCCATTAGAAATTGAAAGTATTCCTCTAATTTGTGGTGGTAATTTATCTAACCAAAATGTTTTTAGCAATTCTTCACTGTTATTTCCATGCCAGCCAGGGCTTTCATTTTTAACGAAAGTTGACTAGGTTTAAGTGAACCTAATTCAATTTCACTCACTAATTGTTTTAATTGTTTTCCTCTATTTCTTTAAATATTTTTAATAGTCTATTTTTCGCTAATGTGTATTTATTAGAGTCTGCAGATGAAACAATATTCCAACAATGTTCTACAATTTTGAGATCCAATTGTGATATCAAGTAATTAAATTTAGTGTTCTCCGCATTTAAATTAGAAAGTTGAATCTGGGCCTCAACCTGATAAAACCATATTTCTGGCTTATCCGTCCAAAAAGGTGAAATTTTTGCACTCACCCTATCTACAAAATGTGTAGTTGTAGGCACAGGAATATCTTGAGGTGATTTGGATATTGTGTCATAATCGGCCATTGTGATAATTATTATATAGACTTACGTGGTATGATTAATAACAAATCTTCCACAAACACACGTATCGGGGTCACCAATTTGTACAAATAATTAAATAAACTAGTCCTTAGTTACTCTTCAACAGTTTTTATTACAATACTTTTACATAAACTAAGAACACACAATAAAACACTAACTAACTATAACAGTTTCTATACAGTAGGGAGGTTACTTTTTAATTGCCTCAGTGTTGCCTATCAGTGTTGCTTTCACAGTCTTGCCAGGCTCCTACATAACAAACGAAATTAAAATTTAACGGCAAATCGAATACAACATGCCCGATTAACAATACGCTATGTAAAGCGGAATCAGCATCCTCGGAAACCACATGATACACTAATATAACGAACAAGAGGTAAAAATTAACAGTGATTCGAATCGCGCATGCAAGATCAAAATTATGATAATTAATTCGGAATCAGCATCTAAAGAAACCATATGCTCCACTAATATAACGGACAAAAATTAAAAAAAAAACGGTAAATCGGATACAGAATGCGCGATTAAAAATATGATATGTAAAACGGAATAAGCATCCTCAGAAACATTATGATCCATTAATATAACGAACTAAAGGTAAAAATTAACAGTGATTCGAATCGCGCATGCAAGATCATAATTATGATAATTAATTCGGAATCAGCATCTAAAGAAACCATATGATCCACTAATATAACGGACAAAAATTAAAAGAAACGGTAAATCGGATACAGCATGCGCGATTAAAAATATGATATGTAAAACGGAATCAGCATCCTCGGAAAACACATGATTAACTAATGTACCAAATAAAAATTAAAATGTAACTGTACATAAAATCGCGCATCCGCGATCGAAAATCAGATGTTAAATTCGGAATCAGCATCCTCAGAAACCATATGATCCACTAATATAACGAACAAAAATTAAAAATTGAACGGTAAATCGAATCGCGCATGTGCGATCGAAAATCATATTTTAAATTCGTAATCTTTATAATCAGACCGTATGAGCGAATAATATAACGAACAAAAATTAAAAGGTAACAGTAAATTGAATCGCGTATAAGTGATCGAAAATCTGATATTAAAATCGGAATCAGCAACCTCGGAAACCATACGATCAACTAATATAACGAACAAAAAGTAAAAAATAACAGTGAATCGAATCGCGCATGCGTGATCAAATATCTAATATAAAATTCGAAATCAGCATCCTCAGAGACCATATGATCATCTCATATAACGATAAATATTAAAATATAATGATAAATATTATAATAAAACGGTAAATCGAATCATGTATGCGTGATCGAAATTATGATATTAAATTATAAAATCGGAAACAGCAATCTCAGAAACCATATGTTTATAAATATGATGTTTAAATAAAACAGTGATCGAATCGCGCATGCGTGATCGATAATCTAATAATAAATTCGAAATCAGCATCCTCAGAAACCATATCATCGTCTCATATAACGATAAATATTAAAATATAACAGTAAATCGAATCATGTATGCGTGTTCGAAAATATGATATTAAATTCGAAATCAGCATCCACCAAAAACACATGATCAACTAATATATATATTTTATAGTTAAATTATGATGTTAAATTCGGAATCAGTATCCTTAGAAACCACATGATCCACTAATATAACGAATGAAGGCAATGATTTTTTGCGAACCATATTCCTGGACAGACTCCTTTTAGTGATTAAATCTATTTTGGCCGCCTCACGGGAGGACAATTTGGATTAGGATTAGCTGCCATGGCTGACAGTATTATCGAAGAGGCTTCACCAAATTACATTAATGAAACCAGGACTTCCCCTTCTCCCTCAGCATCAACTTCTATGCAACCAAACCAGCTAGAAGCCAGGATTGAAGCCCTTGAACAATCTTTGGCCAAACTAACAACTGGTATAGAAGACAATCATAGATGTAGATTCAGATCGAAGTCTCCTTACCCTAGGACTCGCTCTCGGTCTAGAAATAACGGTAGTGGCATTTGTTGGTATCACCAGAAATACCAAGATGCAGCCAAACGTTGCCTACAACCATGCAACTACAGCTGTCAGACCCAGGAAAACTGCCAGGTTCAACAGTAGATGCGGCTACCTGTACGAGCCCTCAGTCAAGCCACCTGTTAGTCACTGATCGCCTAACCAACACTCGTTTTCTTGTAGATACTGGGGCAGATATCTCTGTTATGCCACCCAATCGTGAAGAAAAGAAGCGGCCCTCTGATATGAACCTGTATGCTGCCAATGGTTCAGCCATTAAAACCTTTGGTAAAAATTACTCCAGTTAAATTTAGGTCTACGAAGGCATTTCAACTGGGTATTCACCATAGCAGAGGTCCAACACGCTATCATTGGAGCTGACTTTCTCAACGAATTTGGGTTACTTGTAGACATCCAGCGGAACAGGTTAATTGACAGAGTAACTACACTGGGGATAAACACTCTATCACAGACCATTCTTCAGCCATCAGTTTTTACCATTTCTCCTCAGCAAATATTTTTGGAAATTCTCAAGAAATATCTTAAATTACTGAAGGAAACGAATTTCCAAGAAACTCGCCACCAAGTCACTCATCCGATTGTCACAACAGGACCACCAATTTATTTTAAACCTCGACGTTTGCCCCCTGATAAATTAGCTCAGGTAAAACTAGAATTTCAGAAAATGGTTGACTTTGGCATTTGTAGACCCTCGGAAAGTTGCTGGGCTACTTCTCTACACCTCGCCCCGAAAAAGGATAGCTCTTGGAGACCCTGTGGGGATTATCGAGCTTTGAACAACATAACAAGGCCAGATCGATACCCGATTCCCCATCTTCAAGATTTTAAGAGCCAACTTCATGGGAAGAAATTTTTTTCTGAAATTGACATGGTCAGAGCATTTCATCACATTTCAGTAGCTCCTGAGGATGTTCCAAAGACTGCAGTCATCACTCCGTTTGGCCTATTTGAATTTCTAAGACACCCTTTTGGGCTGAGAAACGCTGCCCAATCTTTTCAACGATATATTTCCTCCGTTTTGAAAGATTTTGACTTCGTGTACATTTACCTCGATGATCTCCATGTTGCGTCTGAATCTGAAGAAGAGCATCGAATACACCCAGACCTGTTATTCAAGAGACTTAGCGATTTCGGAATCAATATCAATCTCGCCAAATGCGTATTAGGTGTACCAGAGGTAAAATTCCTTGGGTATTGCATAAATGCATCAGGCATATTCCCTCTACCTGATTGGGTTAAAATTGTACAGGACTATCCAAAACCTGAGACAATCGAACAATTAGGTAGATTCCTAGGTCTTGCGAATTTTTATAAAAGATCTTTGCCAGGCACTGCGCTAGTCAACAGCCTTTATATGATCTTTGTGGAGAAGTTCGTCACCATGACAAACGTAAGATCGGCTGAAGAATCTTTTTACAAACTTAAAGAGGAATTAGCTAATGCCACTCTTCTTGCATATCCATCCTGCAATTCCAGCCTGGTACTTACAGAAGATGCATCTGATTTCGCTGTAGGAGCAGAACTCCATCAATTAATGCTAAAGGTGAGCTTGAACCGCTTGGATTTTATTCTAAAAAACTTAATAATGCCCAGAAAAATTACAGCACTTACGACCGGGAACTCCTTGCTGCATATTCTTCTGTAAAATATTTTATATATATATTAGAAGCCAGATATTTCTACATATTAACTGATCATCGTCCCTTAACTTATGCATTTGAACAACGTCCAGACAAAGCTGCACCTCGCCAATTGCGCTATTTGGATTTCATTGGGCAATTTACTACAGATATGAGGTATCTACCTGGAGCTAAGAATATCCCGACTGATTTTTGCTCTCGTATTGCATCACTGGCTATTCCATCTGCAATTTCACCAACTGATCTTGCTACCTCGCAATCGCTCTGTGAGGAACTTCTACATCTCATGAGTCACCATACCTCATATCAGTTCAAAAAAATATCTGTGGCTGATGGACTTGACCTGGTCTGCGACTCAACGAATGGAAGGCTAAGACCTTTTGTTACTTCACAGTTCCGTCGTCAGATCTTCAATCATATACATAACATGGCACATCCAGGTATCAATGGAACAGTGGAATCAGTCCAGTCACGTTATGTTTGGCCTTCTCTCAAGCGTGATGTCGGTTTGTAGGCAAAAACATGTATCCCCTGCCAAAAAGTAAAAATTTGGAGACACACTTCTACTGCCTACATTTCCTATCAGCCAGTCAATTCCAGATTCTCTCATATAAATTTGGATCTGGTGGGACCCCTCCAATCTCAAGAGAATTTTCTTATCTTCTCACTATTATTGACCGATTCACAAGATGGACAGAAGCAATTCCTTTAATTGATATCAGTGCTGACTCTGTAGCTGCTGCACTCCTTTTCAACTGGATACCCGCTATGGTGTTCCATCACAAATTACTACAGATCGTGGTAGGCAATTTGACTGCCACCTCTTCTCTGAACTAACAGAATACCTGGGAATCAAGCTCATTAAAACCACAGCTTATCACCCTGAAGCAAATGGTAAGATAGAGAGATGGCACCGCCAATTAAAGGCTTCTCTGAAAGCTCAAATGACAGGTGATTGGGTCCAGAAACTACCTATCGTTACCTATCTCATGGGCTTTAGGTCTTACATCATCCCAGAAATCCTAACTTCTTCAGCTGAAATTGCTTTTGGTGTTCCTTTAAAACTCCCGGCTGATATTTTCGAACCCAGGACACTCATACCTTCCTTTCAAATCTCCGAAATCATATAAAGGATTTAAGACATGTTCCTACTAAACATCATTCATCAAACCACATTTTTATTCATCCTGAACTTCCGACTGCAACCCATGTTTTTGTCCGCCATGATGCCTTAAGGAAACCTCTCCAGCCTGTTTATGATGGACCATTTCGAGTCATCGAACCTTCTCCTAAATTTTTCAAGCTGCACATGCCACAAGGAAAACAGACTGTTAGCATAGATCGTTTAAAACCAGCCTTCCTCATGAGAGACCCAGATAGTCAGAACTCGAGTTCTCCAACAATTGATGATTCAACTAATCTGCCCATACCTACTGTAAGTGAGAAGCAAGATGATGAAGAGGAGCACCCACCACCAGATCAGGCCGCACGGTCCATTTTCCCTCAAGATTTCTCATCGTTTTCTTTGGGGAGGGTGTGTGTGGCTAGTGTGAATTTTGACAATGATATGTCATCACATAGTGTTGTTTACCTCATACTGTTATCATTGCAACCTTCTTCTAGTAACATTTTTATTTCTAAATGGAATCTTTTGTTTCCAAATTCATTCAATTTAATTATTATTTATATTATTTAATCATAACAGAATGTATTTAATTATCTATTAAATTGTAAAGTAAAAATTATCTAAACAAAGCAAATCATGGTGGCACTTGATGTGAGCAATATGGTGTCCACCAAGCTTTCCTTTGTTGTTCTGTACTGACACTTGGCCTGGAAGCATCATCAAGCTCTCCTTTGTTTTCAGTGAATTTATTAGAGTTGTTTAACAAAGTTAGTGAGGCTTTTTCACCCCTTTATCAACAAGCCAATGCCTCCATAACTGTGTATATAACAAACACATGCGCATTGTGTGGCCGATCCGGTAACTACATTTTCAAAACATTACGAACTTATTTAATTAAAAATCTAATTTAAAAGAGAAATTCATTTGTATTTTGTCACCTTTTTGAAAATAATGGCTTGTAAAAACATAAAACCTAAAGATACCAGGTCCTATCTATTCAGCTGTAACAGTACAGGGCTGTGATTGGTCAATTATTTGTCCCTTGAGGTTTAAAAAGGGCAGTTTTGCCCGACATTAAATATTATTCATCTGGTCTTTGACTTTGATGGTCTTAGACACTCCTCTCCCTGTCCGATAGTTCCTGGTGTCTGTGGGATGTTTAAACCTAGCTGTCGTGTTTAATTTACTTTTCTTCCTCACCCCAATTTTACCCTACCTATAAAATCCTGGGGGTTGTCCTCCCAGGGCCTGTAACATTGGTTGACCTTCTTTTCATGTTGCCTTGCTTAGATAAGAGCCCTAGAGCTGTCAAGGCCCACGTTCCTCCCGTGGAATTAGTTAAGATCAGTTTTACTTTTCGAGGTAAGAGGGTACTATCGCTCTGGCAAGGATATTCCTTCATTCCTTACACCCTTAGCTGAACATTGGTTGACCATCTGTCCCGGCTACTTTCTCTCTCTCTCTCTCTCTCTCTCTCTCTCTCTCTCTCTCTCTTTCCCTCTTGCTTAGATAGCGCCCTAAAATCACCGAGGTCCATGCTTATCTCTTGGGTTTTACCTTGGTGATTTACTCATAGAAGTGAAGGGCTGTATGGGTTTGGAAAGATTATCTTTATTATAGACACTGTGGTGGGGACATCTGTAGAGAGAATAGGAGCTTATTAAATTTTAAGATCCTATATAAATAGCCACCTAGGAGATATACTACAATATGTATATATGTATATACATATATATATATATATATATATATATATATACATATATAAAACTGTATTCAGTTGTAAATCTAATAAGAGCAACCTTTAATATTAAGAAATTGGGCGTTCACGATTAAAAAGTTGGGTTATTAAGAAGTTTAGCGTTCACTTGCAGCCCGTTCCAAAATTAAGATAATCTAATAAACCCATAATTCGGGTTTATTAGCCTAAAAGGGGGTAAAATTTTAATACTAACTTTAGTTACCTTAGCTTAGTCTTCCTGCTTGAAGACCTCCTTCTCCTTGGTATCCGGCGGTGCCATCTTTATAACTGCAAGCAATTAGTTCTTCGTGGTCACCAATTTGTAGGTATTAACTTCATCATTTTTAAACCAATCGTAAATTTATTTAATTCTTGGACTAATTTATTATCTTTTGTATTAAGTTATTTTGAAATTAAACAAGCCATACCAATAAATATTCAGTATATCCAATTAACATTCATTAATATCATAGGTGCAGCCAAAGCTCAGAAAAAAAAGCCGCTTCAAGAGTCAGTCAGTTATTGAATCCTGCCAGGCGTGCACGCATCTCTCACTCCTCAACATTCTCAACCATTAGCTATTAGATTGAAGTATATTTTCTTGTATAATAGCTATTAATGTTCTATTTAATTGTTTATATAGTTTTATTTATTAAATTAGTTTTTAAGCTCAAAAATATTGGAGAATTTTCTTTCTTTTCCTTTTGGTTAATTATGCTAATGATTTCCAAATTTCAAAAGTATAATTTATGGAAAATACCTTTTACTTATATCTTTTATATTAATCAACATATACTAAAGATTGAAGAATTTTATTATACAATAGCTATTAATATTCTATGTAATAGTTTAAAAAAACAAGGAGCATTGAGCATCCGGCTATATTTTTTATTATCAGGAAAGCTGACGGTTTTTATTAGTAAAAACAAACTTGCCTGAACATATCCCTTTTCTAATTGAATGCCATTCATTTCATTTCATGGAATAATTTAAAATTTTCTCTGCGATAAACAGTTTCTCTGTGAGAAGCAAACAATTAAAAGAAGTTCAAACAATTTTTTTTGCGTGTAAAATTTTATGACAACTGATATGAGGTGGTAGCAGTCATTCATATTTGTGGTCTTTAATACTAGTAAATTTGGTCTGCGAGTAAAATTCTTATTTGATATATTTTCGGCCATCAGGTCCCGGAGTATATTATCCTTATAATCTTCTGGCCGTTTCTCTATCATACCTTTCTTTTATTCCAGGCCCATTAATGATGTTTTTGGAAAATAGCCTACTACCACTTCCTTCCCCTCCGCTGGCAAAGATGTCGAATTAATTTTAATGAAGGCTGGAAGGAAATAAAACATTTTTGATATTACGTGCACTATTAGTCAAAGTTAATTTTAAAAGGCGCATTGCTTTAACTTAATACATTAATATTTTTTTCATTTCACCTCTTATGGATCTCTTTAACTAAAACAAAAAAAACAAAAAAAACTGATAATATATTAAAAGATCTTATATATTATTATTCAATGAATAATATATAATCCTTATGGAAAATAATGCATAACCAACTTCTTAGTATTATTATATTGTATGGTTCAAAGGAACCTATCAACCTTCCTAAATAACGTAATGGTTATAATTATCAACGCTATGTTACAGCAAGTAGCTGTAATGCAGTTATTAAGCCAATCGTAAATGTTTTAAAAAATCGGGAAGGATTTAAAGTTAAAATGTCTTGCCTATTATGTTTTACAATACTTTATTTTTTTCTCAATTTTCCAGTAAAATCCCAGGAAATTTTATTTTGTCTCTATTCACAAACTTGATGTAGTTTCAATTTGTTCGTGATGATTTGACATTTTGCTTTTGAAATAACTTTATAGAGGAAGTGCCACTAACCATTCCTTCAGCTGCTACTATATGTAGATCATATTAAACAACCTCAGATTTATTACTGGTCTAATGTAGACTACTACATATTTAAATACATGACAATTTTCTTATGTTTAAGCTCCATGTAATTGAAAGTATATTCATATTCGGGCACATTTTTTGCACCGAAAATAATAAATTTAAACATATAAGCAAAAATAATAATAAGTTCACTTGTTTTCAGGATCAATTGGAACTGGTCATTGGTGCTATGTTTCAGAGAAAAGTTTCTAAAAGTGAAGTTCTTATATGTGAAGGAGACAACGGAGATTTCTTCTATGTAATTGAAAGGTAATTTATCTTTATTTGTTATTATACTTTCGTGAAATATTGGTTATCAACAAATATATATTTTTAGCTGTTCAAATTTAAATAGTAAAACTATTGTTGGAAATAAAATTATTTCAGTAGCAAGTAATTGTCCTGTACCTGGTCCAAAATTTTTAGATCAAGTGAAAAATTGTCATTCACTGTTCTATTCTAGTAAACACTAGATAGTTCAAAGTATAGTAATAGTTACTAGAATAGAATAAAGACTAAACCAAACTGAAGGCGCGATGCCGATACTACGAATCGCTCCCTACATACTTCCAACTACCTTCACCCGTCTAATTACAACTCCACAAGGTATAGTCCGGAAGCTGAGGGCCAAAAAAGTGTCTGATTTGAAGAAAATTTTTGATCATATAGCCTGAAAGTACTCATTTCATACACAACAAATGTGAACGTCTGCCGCCTTGTAGTCAGACGCTAGCAAGGACTACAAGGCGGCAGACGTTCACATTTGTAGTCTAAGAAATGAGTACTTTCAGCCTATATGATCAAAAATTTTCTTCAAATCAGGCACCTTTTTGGGACTCAGCTCCCGGACTAGTAGCCCCACACAGAATCCACCCTCCTCAACTCATTTAACCATTTATTTTTCGGACGTTTTAAGTTCAAGTAAACTGAAGCATATCTTATATACGCTCTTTTGTATCCACATATATTTGTTCTTCTTTTACATAAATCCTACTGGACACCTTCTCGTGATTAAGTACGCCGCTGCTGTGACCTACGGCATGAAAGGAACTAAGCCGAAGTAAATGAGAAAGCAGAAGACTTTGAATCAAGCTAGAGCCGCATGCAGGTGATAAACATTTTTCTCTTATTCTCACATTGTCCTTTATCATGGATTAAAGTCATTCAGTGAACCAAGGATGAGGGAGAACGGGGAAAATGAGCTGGCCAGCGGACAAACCGTGAGCATTGTGATCTATTCAACGAGAGGAAGAATTTCTTCAATTCTTTTAGAAGGAGGAACAATTTCATTCAAACATCACATCTTCATTTGAACCTTTATAATTTTCCATCTATTCGAAATGTCTAATAACAATATTAATATTTCAGGCCTACACCCCAATAGAATTGTTTTTCTTTGAAGAATATATTTATTTTGTTTTATGTCAAATTTATCTTTTAATCTATACAGTCCACTTTAAACCACACCAGCCTATAATCAATAGGGTTTATAACAGACCAAGTTGATGTTATAAAACCAAACATAATTTTCGTACATCCGGGCCTAGATAATTACATTTAATTACATAGATGATATAAGCATTTATTACGCTTAAATATGGTGATAATACTTTCAAATGTGCGATATGGTTGGATATGGTTTCGGACAAAAACAGATATATTTTAACAATATCCAAGTTGTTTTTAACATCGATGTTATATACAAAAAATAATATGCTCACACATCGAATATTTAAATATAACAAAGTTGTTTTTAACATCGATGTTTTTGTCCGATTCATCAATGTTAATATATATTTGTTTTTGTCAAAAACATGGAGGCTAAAAACAAATTGTTTTAAAACATCGATGTTTTTGACAAAACAAATATGTTTTAACATCGATGTTTTTGACAAAAACATCAATATATATGCTCTTAACATCGATGTTAAAAACAAGTTTAACAATATTGATGTTTTTTGTCCAAAACAGCGTTGTTAAAACATTTTCGTTTTTGTCACATCGATGTTTTCCGCAAAAACATTTTAGTTATAGCCAAAAAATCGATGATAAAAACCACTTTTTATTGTTAGAATATGGATGTTAAGAGCATGTTTTTTTTTTCAAAACATCGATGTTTTGAAAAAAAACAATTATGTTTCCTCATCGATGTCAAAAACAACTTTTTATTGTTAAAACATCAATGATTTTAACATCGACGTTAACAGCATCTATATTGATGTTTTTTTTTTCTAAAATATCGATTTAAAACATTTTCGTTTTTGTCAAAAAAATCAACGTTAAAAACAATTTTTTTTAACAACATCGATGTTTCTGCAAAAACAAATATGATTTAACATCAATGTTTTGGAAAAAAACCATCGATTTGTCCAACAACTATAACACCGTTACTGTTAAAAATTCGATGTTAAGAGCACATTTCTTTTTGTATATAACATCGAAGTTAAAACATTTTTGTTTTTGCCGAAAATATCGATGTTTTCTGCATAAACTAAAATGATTTAACATCGATGTTGAAACAACTTTGTTATAGTCAAAAATCGATGTTAAGAGTATATTTGTTTTAGTATGTAACATCGATGTTAAAAAGGACATATTATTGTTAAAACATCGATGTTAAAAAATATTTGATGTTGTCTAAAACATCGTTGTAAAGAGCATACAAATTGATGTTTTTTGTCCAAAACATCGATGTTAAAAACAACTTTATTTAAAACATCGATGTTTTCTGCAAAAATAAATATATTTGATGTTGTCCAAAACATCGATGTCAAGAGCATATGTATCGATGTTTTTTGTCCAAAACATCGATGTTAAAACATATTTATATTTGTCAAAAACGTCGATGTTAAAAATAACTTTTTATTTTTAAAACATGTTTCAACATCAATGAGATTAAGAGAATATATATTGATTTTTTTGTCCAAAACATCGATGTTAAAACATTTTTGTTTTTGTTAAAATCGGTTTTTAAAACATCGATGTTGTTTTAATTATTGATTTTTTCTGCAAAAACAAATGTTTTAACAATAAAAATTAGTTTTTAACATCGATGTGACAACTAAAATTAAGATGTTTAGGTCCTAGCAGTTGAATATTTAATAAATGATTATGTAAAACCAACTATGCAGAAAACCTCAATGTTTTTATATATTAATAATGAAAATTAGACATGCTTTACACTTAAACATCAATTTAAATACGTTTGGGCACTAATATGTTAATGTTTAAAGAACGTATAAATTAAAAAACATCAATGTCGAAAAACATCGATGTTCAAGAACATCGATGTTTTGCGGTCGATGTTTAATCGACATCGATGTTTTGATTGTAAAAATATCGATGTTCAAAACATCGATGTTTTGCCGTCGATGTCGTATCTCTAGTGTAGATAGATCGTCAGTGACTCACCCCCTTCCTTGAATAGCTCACCAGGTAAGCTATCTATTCCAGGGGCTTTTCGCCGCTTTACCTTCTCGATCGCCATCTGTAAATCCAGTAGATCCGGCTCCTCTACCACATTGCTGGGATGTTCCTCATGAGGTCCATGTCCTCGTCCTCTGAGGGATCTTCACTGTTCAGCAGCTGCTCAAAGTAATCCTTCCAGATTCCGAGCACTTCGTCTTTGACTGCTGTCAGTTTGCCTTGTTTGTTTTTCATTTGAGTGCTCCTACCCATGTATCCGGTTCTTTCTTTCCTGATGTCAGCATAGAATTCACATATTTTACCGCCCTGCCAGTTATCTTCTATCTTCTTGAGCTTTTGAGACAAGAATTCTCTCTTTGCCTTTCTCAGTGTCTTGTTTACTGCTTTCTGAGCAGCTTCGTATCTATCTCGGGATTCTTTGTCTCTTTTGCCTAGGCTGAGGATCTTCAGTGCCCTTTTATTCTCCACAGCCTTACGGCATTCCTCAGTGTACCATTTCTTTGGTTGACGTTTAGCCTGGTCTCCTATCACCTTGTTCGCTGTCTCCTTCAAGACCTTTTCAATTTCCTTCCAGAGACTCTCAATTGGCGTACTCTCTAGGTCGAGAAGTTCGAATTTATTGGACAGTTCTATTTGGAATCGTGATAGGGTCTCCGGATCATTTAGTCTTTGGATTTCATATCTTATTCGTTTCAGGTCACTATCTGTCTTCTGGATTCGTCTAAGCCTTTGGTTAAACTTGTCTACCACCAAGGCTTGGTCCGAACCACAGTCGGCTCCCCTAAAGCTTCTCACATCTTAAATGGAGCTTTGGTATCGCTTGTCGATCATCACGTGGTCGATCTGGTTCCTCCACCTGTCCCCAGGACTTGGCCATGTATACTTATGAATCTCCTTATGCGGGAACTTGGTGCTGCTGACTACCATATTCTTAGCAGCTGCGAAACTTACACATCTTACTCCATTTTCGCTGCTCGTTTCATGAAGACTGTGCGATCCAATTGTTGGCCGAAACTGACGCTCCCTTCCGATGTTGGCATTGAAATCCCCAATGACTAATTTTACGTCATACCGTTGAATACCGTCGTACACTTGCTCAAGTTGCTCATAGAAATCGTCTTTCATATCATCGTCCTTGTCTTCGGTTGGAGCGTAAACGTTTATGATGGAGATGTTGAACCATCTTTCTTTGAATCTAAGCACACTTATCCGATCGCTAATAGGGACGAAGCTTAGGATTGATTTCCGAACCTTGGGGCTTCCTATAAAGACAGTTCCTCCGGTAAAGTTTTGTTTGTTCCTTCCACTGTAGAATATCGTGTACCCATCGATAGTGAGTTCACCATCCTCGGGCCTTACCTTCTTGTATGGCTATTATGTCAGTAGCGTACTTTTTAGCTTCCTCCACTAGTGTTTGGGCGGCTCTAGGTCTTTATAAGCTCCGAACATTCCTCGAGGCAAAACGGAGATCCTTTATACAAAGCCGGGGTCGTTACCAGTTTTAGAATATCAGTTCCGAGGCTAGTTTTCGGTTCCGAAATCACGTAGATTTTTACACAGTCGGGTGATTGACCCAACACATAACCCCCGTTGACCTTGGAGGACCTGTAATGAGACGTCTCCAGTAGACTGACCGGCCTCATCACGCCCGGGGGGAGGGGGGAGGCTTTCATCGGTGGGTGGTCACCCAACTGGGGCGGTCACCCATCCAAGTACTAAACACGCTCGACATTGCTTAACTTTGATTACCTATTGCAAGCGTCTTTGTCCTCTCGGCCATCCCGGTCCCTATACGCCCTATACACCTAAGTTTCTAATGTTGTTATATTGTGAATTTAGTTAGTTAAAAATTCCTAGGAGAATTAGCAACCACTGTACTGCAAGTTCAGTGTCAGCTCCAGCACACTGCTCGGACAGCTGAGTCCTGGGTCAGTGGTAGCAGGTAAGGGCATAAATTCTAACAACTTAGTCTGTTTTGCCTCTAGTTATATTTATTTAGAGGGTATAAATGATCCAGACCCAACTATGCCTACAGGATAAGTACACTACCATAAATACTATAACTACTATCTATAACTTGTAGATAAATTTCTGGCCAACAATCCAAGAATTCCACTGTACAATCAAAAGAATCAATAAGCAATCATAAGCTATCTAAATAAAGATAAACTATACAAATAATGGAAAACAAACACACACATATATATATATATATATATATATATATATATATATATATATATATATATATATATATATACTTCAGCCAACTCCTGTTGTCTGGAGTTGGCTGAAGGTTATATTGTGGTTAACAGCTAGTAATTTGTGCTCCCTGAAAATTATCCCAAACCATATTTTTTTATAGATTTTTAATTCATCAGTTTGTGTGAGGTGTTAGTATAAGACTTTTGGTCCAGGAGAGAAATAGGAAACTAATAAAATTTACACTGCAAATAAAAAAACCAACTGAGATCATCCGATACCCACTAAGGCAAACATACCTTTTTTTTAAGACTGAAACAACTTACTCACAGGTTGTAGCCTTTTGTTTAATTTTATTTATATGTAATTTGTTCTGTTTTATTTTCAATGGTGACTACAGTGCATATATAAACAATAATTTAACTTACCAATTTCCACATAAATTTGGATTGTCCTCCATTCTTCATTTTAATGACGTCACAGTTATACCGTCACTAATCGTCATAACTGTCACCTGTCGGCGCGAATCTTACGAAAACTTAAATAAAGAGAATCATCGTTACAGTCTCTTACGAGTTATTTTAGTAAAGAACTGACACCAACCGAGTCCCGGCGATAACTGACCTAATAGCCCTAATCCTTACCGGCTTAGGTTTATAAACAGTTGACTTCAGTAATTTAAATAATATCGCGATGGGATCTAAAGAAGAAAATGTTAAATCGAGCCGACCCCTCGACGATGTATTTGAATTGCTGGCCATTATTCATAAAGATTTTCAAAAAAGTAATGAGGAAGCCAAGATATATAAGGAAGAACTGGAAAAAACTAAAGCCAGGGTTTAGGCCTTAGAAGACTCACAAAATATAATAGTGTCTGAACTGCAGCGGCTAAGCTCTATCACGGACAATAAAATGATTATCAAAGAAGGAGAAAGAATTTAATTTTATATAATTATGCCAAGGATCCTAATGAAACTCCGAGAATTTTGATCGATAAATTTATTAATTTAGTTCAAGAAAAGATGCAAGTCACTTTTCAAAAAAATGAAATATATTACATGTTCAGACTAGGAAGACGAATTGAGGGTAAAATAAGGCCGTTGGTGATTCGATTTAACTCAACATGGCAAAAACACGAATTACTGCGAGAAAGTAAAAAGTTGTCAGAAAGTGGTATGAGGCTAACTGATGATTTACCAAGGAAAATAATGAGTATAAGAAAACAGCTGATTCCTTACCTAATAAATACGCGAGAGAAGAACATCCGAGCATCATTGAGAAGAGATAAGCTTTTAATGAATGGAAGATAATAGTAGTGAATTAAATGGAACTGAATCAACATCGTCTCAGGTCTTGAATGAAGTGACGAGTAGCCCTATGAAGAGGAGGCTCGAACCACAAGAGCGGCACACCAGGAAGGGCGCCCGCTACACTTGAGAAGTTTGGGTTCCAACGCCGAGTCAACTCCTTCGATAGTCCACCCAGGAAGATTTCTGCTCCATAGCAAAAAACCTGCGACGAAATTCGGTAAGAAAATATGGTAAAAGTCAGGAAAGTTATAACTGTATAAATATTGGTTTCTGGAATATCAATGGTTTTAGTTGCTTGTACAACTTAGTGGACAAAGAAATTGAGACACTTTTAGAATTAGATATACTATGTATTAGTGAGACCTGGCTCTATAATGATAATTTCTCATTCCCTAAATTTTTGAATGATTATAATTTCTTTTCTTCTAGGGCTTTAAAATTTCATAAAAAGGGTAGAGCTTCGGGAGGGCTTATGATTTTTATAAGGAAAAAAAGTTTGATAATGTGAGTAGTTTGACTTCTAAAGAATATTTTTTGTGCGTGAATTTTTATCCTGGTATATTGGAGACCCTCTTTTCCTGATTCATATATAACTGATGGCTTTTCTGAGGATCTGTATAACTTCACGACAAACTATTCTGAATCTCCGCTGTATGTGGGAGGAGACTTCAATTCCCGCATAGGCCTACTCAATAGTATGGAACAGGATATTTTGGAAAATACCCACTTTAATGGATATAGAAACTCCCAAGATAGAACTGTATACAAGAGAGGTTCCCTTCTCGTTGAGCTTATGGAGGAATACGGTTTTTTTGTATGTAATGGCTGTATTAAGGGCGATGAATTAGGAAAATTTACTTATCTCGGTACACAGGGCTGCAGTGTTCCTGATCTTGTTTGGTCCAATATTAGCTCAGCTCATTATATAAACGATTTTATGGTCATCAATAATTCTCACTTTACTGATCATAATTTATGTATTCTATCCGTGCTCTCCTGTTCAGAAATTATATGGATCCCAGAACGTACAGGAAACTTACAGCTTTACATACGTAAAAATCTGGTGCGTGCGCGCAACACACAACTTTCACTTACCAGCTTACTTAGATTAGAAATTGACGTGTTTTGCTAAATATCATTTCCCAAAGTCACACATTTTTCTACATTCATATCTTATTTTTGTTAATCGTTAAAGCCGTTTTTCAGTAAATAAAAAAACCCCGTGAAAATGATGAAATGTGAAAGCCCCCCCCCCCCCAAAAAAAAGCCCCCTCAGAACTTTTTAATAATGATAAAGCTTACCTGAAACTTAATTAAACTTACTTTCATTAAACATGACGAATTTGATAAAAATAGTTAAAGCCGTTTTGAGATAATCGAAAAAAAGGTAAAAATTGGAAAAAAAAGTCATAAAATAAAGTGCCACCTCAGTTGGACCAATTTTGATGAAATTTCGGCTGTCTCATCGCGGTCATATATATACATCAAATACCAAGTTTGATCAAAATCCTTAAAGCCCTTATTGAGTAAATAAAAATCACGTGAAAATGATACAAAATTTATTAAGTAAAGTCCCCCCTCCCGTAGATCAATTTTGATGAAATTTTTACAGTCGTATCTCGGGCATATAAATACATTAAATACCAAGTTTGATCAAAATCGTTAAAACCGTTTTTGAGTAAATAAAAAAAACACGTGAAAATGATACAAAATTTATTAAGTAAAGTCCCCCCTCCGGTTGATCAAGTGTGATGAAATGTTGGTTATCACATCTTTGGCATATAAATACATCAAATACCAAGTTTGATCAAAATCGTTAAAACCGTTTTTGAGTAAATAAAAAAATCATGTGAAAATGATACAAAATTTATTAAGTAAAGTCCCCCCTCCGGTTGATCAATTTTGATGAATTTTTTACAGTCATATTTCAGGCATATAAATAGATCAAATACTCAGTTTAATCAAAATCGTTAGAGTCGTTTTTGAGAAAATCGAAAAAACTTAAAAAGTTATTAAATAAAGTACCCCCTCCCTTTGAGCAAATTTGATGAAATTTTTGCCGTCACATCGCGGGCTTATACATACTCTAAATACCCGATTTCAGGTTCGCACGGTTTATACTTTTTGAGCTAGTCTGTTCACACACACACACACACACACACACACACACACACACACAGACCATTTCGCCGGACTTGGTTATTTTGACTCAGGGGACCCCAAAACGTGTATTTCCGTTGAAAACCGGAAGTCGAAAATTTTCACGATCGCAATACTTCCACTTACTATATATTTCATATATAGGTAAGTGAAAGTAAAAAGAGATAGTAAAACATTGGACAAGTTTAGATCTTTGCAAAATGAATTTATCTGCTCTGAATTTATTTTCGACGACCCAAATACTAGCTATGAATATTTTATAAAAAATATGCAACAACTAATAATCTCAAACAGTATGTTACGTAATAAAAAAATAAAGTTAAATTACATTGAGAGAGGAATTAATCACAAGCCGTGGTTTAATAAGGATTGCTTCCTTGCAAAAAAAAGATTGAAGTCCCAACTTCGCAAATGCAAAAGAAATAATTTTAGTCCGGATACTTTGGCTGAGTATATTGGGCTCAAATCTGATTATAAAACAGTTATTAATAAACAAAAAAAGACATATCACAATAGCATAAGGCAGAGTTTAAGGAACGCTAATAACCCTAGTGACTTTTGGTCTGCTGTAAATACTTTTAGACGCAAACCACAACTACGAAATAAAATAGATTGTAAGGAATGGGAACGATTCTATTACTCAATCTTGCCGCCTAAATTACCCACTGATTTTAATTATTTTGGACCATTTGACCCGACTCTCGATGGAGATATCATTCTAGATGAGTTATTATTAACCATAAACAAAAGTAAACTTAGGAAAGCTACCGGAGAGGATCATATTCCAAATGAAATTTTCAAATGCCTCAATTAATCTTGGATAGACTTTTTGGTATGGTTTTTTAATCGGGTTATTCATGCTGAATCTCCTCCTAACGCGTGGTCTGTTATTAGAATGAAGTTGATCCATAAAAAAGGTGATACGATGGACCGATATAACTACAGGGGCATTGCGATCTTTAACACTATCACCAAAATATTCACAAATATTCTTCATAGGAGACTGTATGACTGGGTAGAATTAGAGAGTATTGTGCCTGAGGACCAAAGGGAGGGGGTGTCGTGACTGTGTGTTTACCTTGTCAGGAGCACTCAACATCAATCTTAGATTTAAAGGACAAAAGTTTTCGCGGTTAGTAGATTACCGAAGAGCATTTGATTCCATAAATCACGATAAGTTATGGTATAAACTATACAGTATGGGAGTCAGCCGCAGGTTTCTAAATATTGTGGGTAATCTTTACAACAACGCCTCAATATTAATTTCGGACGGAGCCTCTTCTTCTGGAGAGATTCCTATTTCCGAAGGGGTCCTACAAGGAGAAACTTTGAGTCCTCTTCTTTTTTCCCTGTACATCTCGGATATAGTCGGGTTCTTCAGTGATCGTAACTCCCTGTAACTGGAGATGCCAGCGCACCGCTAACCCAAGATATGTTATTTGAGATTGCTGGAGCTTAGTAACTCCACAATGCCCTATAACTGAGAAAATACGTCGAAGTGATAGGTGCCGAGCATGTTTTTAAATCCCAATATCTCCAATTACTTAGAGAGAACCTCAATAGCTTGCTAAATGCATTCGAAAATAATCTATTCAGCAAAGATATTAATTTTATTCTGAATAGTCGTTATAACACAATCTTTCGGAAGATTTCAAGTTACTCATTTTCCTGAAAACCATGTTTAATGTTCAATGCTCACATTAATAAATTAAGATTAGTGGCTCAAATAAGGGTAGCAAATAAAAAATGTTCCACGATTTATTTAAATAGGAATAAAATAAAATTTGATTCCAGTCATTCCTGTAATCTCTGTGCTTTGAATGAGCCTGATGATTTAGCGCACAGTATTTTAATCTGTCCCTTTAACTTAGAATTTAATATAAAATATTTAAACAAATATTTATCAGAGTCTGCTGATGAGGAACAGCAATTAGCGGATTTACTTAGTTTCTCGAAGCCGGAGGATTTAAATAAACTGAATGATTTTCATATGTTTTTTATTAAGCTAGTCGAGGACAGAAAATAGATTTTATTCTATCTACAAAATATTTTGTTTGCTTTGTTTTTATATCTGTTTTTAAGGTTTAAAATTAAATCTATTCTCAGTTCGGAGATTACTATTGTATTGATTTTTAGTTATGTTCATAGTTGAGTTATTATTGTAATTATGTACCTAAGTATGTTATTTATTGTACTTATTATTTATTTATTTTTTTATCACATGATGTTCTTTTGTTTATTTTTTAAATGATATTTTGCTATTTCATTTTTTTTCTTTTTCTATTTTCAATATTTTTTTTAGCCTTGGAAAGAAGGTTGTTACTTTATTTTATTTTATGCTTATGTTAATATGCCAACTCCCTCTGAATAGTCTCTGACTGACTACAGATGTAAATAAATAAATAAATAAAATAAATATATATACATATATATATATATATTTTAATTAATCTAATCTTAGTTCGTGGCTGACCACCATTTTAAATTATTTTTAAATAGTTTATTTTTTCAAGAGAAAAGATTTGGCTCCGCCGGGAGTCGAACCCGAGTCTCCTGCGTTACATGCGAGAATGCTAACCACTACACCACAGAGCTCGGCTCAAGGCAGAGCAAATCCTTCCTCTTCACTGATACCTACTCCCCCTATCTCACAAGTTTTGTGAGTAGTAGCGGGAGGTGGACAATTTTTGTCCAATTTATGATATTTATTGACATAAGTCAATTTTTTTAAATTATTATTTTAATTAATCTAATCTTAGTTCGTGGCTGACCACCATTTTAAATTATTTTTAAATAGTTTATTTTTTCAAGAGAAAAGATTTGGCTCCGGCGGGAGTCGAACCCGAGTCTCCTGCGTTACATGCGAGGATGCTAACCACTACACCACAGTGCTCGGCTCAAGGCAGAGCAAATCCTTCCTCTTCACTGATACCTACTCCCCCTATCTCACAAGTTTTGTGAGTAGTAGCGGGAGGTGGACAATTTTTGTCCAATTTATGATATTTATTGACATAAGTCAATTTTTTTAAATTATTATTTTAATTAATCTAATCTTAGTTCGTGGCTGACCACCATTTTAAATTATTTTTAAATAGTTTATTTTTTCAAGAGAAAAGATTTGGCTCCGCCGGGAGTCGAACCCGAGTCTCCTGCGTTACATGCGAGGATGCTAACCACTACACCACAGAGCTCGGCTCAAGGCAGAGCAAATCCTTCCTCTTCACTGATACCTACTCCCCCTATCTCACAAGTTTTGTGAGTAGTAGCGGGAGGTGGACAATTTTTGTCCAATTTATGATATTTATTGACATAAGTCAATTTTTTTAAATTATTATTTTAATTAATCTAATCTTAGTTCGTGGCTGACCACCATTTTAAATTATTTTTAAATAGTTTATTTTTTCAAGAGAAAAGATTTGGCTCCGCCGGGAGTCGAACCCGAGTCTCCTGCGTTACATGCGAGGATGCTAACCACTACACCACAGAGCTCGGCTCAAGGCAGAGCAAATCCTTCCTCTTCACTGATACCTACTCCCCCTATCTCACAAGTTTTGTCAGTAGTAGCGGGAGGTGGACAATTTTTGTCCAATTTATGATATTTATTGACATAAGTCAATTTTTTTAAATTATTATTTTAATTAATCTAATCTTAGTTCGTGGCTGACCACCATTTTAAATTATTTTTAAATAGTTTATTTTTTCAAGAGAAAAGATTTGGCTCCGCCGGGAGTCGAACCCGAGTCTCCTGCGTTACATGCGAGGATGCTAACCACTACACCACAGAGCTCGGCTCAAGGCAGAGCAAATCCTTCCTCTTCACAGATACCTACTCCCCCTATCTCACAAGTTTTGTGAGTAGTAGCGGGAGGTGGACAATTTTTGTCCAATTTATGATATTTATTGACATAAGTCAATTTTTTTAAATTATTATTTTAATTAATCTAATCTTAGTTCGTGGCTGACCACCATTTTAAATTATTTTTAAATAGTTTATTTTTTCAAGAGAAAAGATTTGGCTCCGCCGGGAGTCGAACCCGAGTCTCCTGCGTTACATGCGAGGATGCTAACCACTACACCACAGAGCTCGGCTCAAGGCAGAGCAAATCCTTCCTCTTCACTGATACCTACTCCCCCTATCTCACAAGTTTTGTGAGTAGTAGCGGGAGGTGGACAATTTTTGTCCAATTTATGATATTTATTGACATAAGTCAATTTTTTTAAATTATTATTTTAATTAATCTAATCTTAGTTCGTGGCTGACCACCATTTTAAATTATTTTTAAATAGTTTATTTTTTCAAGAGAAAAGATTTGGCTCCGCCGGGAGTCGAACCCGAGTCTCCTGCGTTACATGCGAGGATGCTAACCACTACACCACAGAGCTCGGCACAAGGCAGAGGAAATCTTTTAGTGAGATAGGGGGAGTAGGTATCAGTGAAGAGGAAGGATTTGCTCTGCCTTGAGCCGAGCTCTGTGGTGTAGTGGTTAGCATACTCGCATGTAACGCAGGAGACTCGGGTTCGACTCCCGGCGGAGCTAAATCTTTTCTCTTGGAAAAATAAACTATTTAATATATATATATATATATATATATATATATATATGCTGGGAAAAAACAATCTGGAAACACTTACCAATGTTTCATTGGTGCTCTTCCTGAACACGCTGGGTAATTTTTAATAATAAAAATACTCTTCTTTTACACATAAAACATTAAACTTTTATTTTAACATTTTATAAAAATATTAGAGTCTAGTTTTATTTAACAACAAACGGATGTAACAAAAATACACACAAAAAAGTCTGGAAACAGTAATAACATTACATTTATACGAGCTATTAGAAGCTCGTTGGACCTCCTTTATTTCTTATAACTTCTAATAATCTTTTTTTCATTGATCCAACAAGTTTTTTGGTTACTTCTGCTTGAATTTTCTTCCATTCTTCCAGTAAAGCTTGCTTAAGTTGTTCTTTGTTTCATATCCCTCATTTTCTTAATCGACGGTTTATTTCATCCCATAAATGTTCTATGGGATTAAGGTCTGGAGACTGGGCAGGTGTTTTCAATTGGCCTGGTGCATCGTACAACATTTCATTCATTCGATTTCATGGCCATATATTTTGGATTGTTGGAAGATAAATGAACGTCCCAGATCCAATTTAGTGGCACTTTGTTGCAAATTATTTTACAGTATATCAATATACATATATTGGTCCATAATGCCACTTATAATTTGAAATAAACCAACTCCGGTTGCCGCCATACAACCCCAGACCATAATCCCACAACCTCCATGTTTGAACGTAGGTCTCAAGATATTATTATCAAAAGCTTTATTAGT
This sequence comes from Aelia acuminata, assembly GCA_911387785.2. NCBI lineage: Eukaryota > Metazoa > Arthropoda > Insecta > Hemiptera > Pentatomidae > Aelia > Aelia acuminata. Next base: position 2,145,547 of record OU426985.1, on the reverse strand, counting down.
TTTTCACTATTCTTTCTGTTGACCATCTGAACCGAAAACGTTAAATTTAATCTCTTAGGGACAAGATTAACTCCTGAATAGTCTGTGGCACTTCCATTATTATTGCTAATCACTGACTAAATGGCTTTATTTTCAATAAGACGTGGTTTCTGGCCTTTGTACTCAGTCCTAATAGCGGATTTAATAAGTAGGATTTGCAATTTTATCACTGTTTTCAGACTTTTTTGTATGTATTTTCGTTACTTCCGTTTGTTATTAAATAATGCTAGACTCTAAATTTTTAAAATATGTTAAAATAAAAGTTTAATGTTTATTGAGTAACAGAAGAGAATTCATAATTACACATTGACTCTAAAATTACACACCGGGTTCAGGAAAAGCATAAGTTTAAAACTGTGGTAGGTGTTTCCAAACTTTGTTTGCCCAGTTTATATATACAATAATCTATACTACATACTAAACATAACTATATACATGCAATTACTCAAAAATAATTCTATGCTGTACTAAAATAATAGTAGTATAAACGACGGATTGTGCAATTGTGAACTAGGTGATGCCGTCTGGCATGGCGAGGGGGATGTATAACTATGGTGAGGGGGCGGTTAGTTGCACAATCCGGCAACGTCGCATGGAATGTGTGAGATGTGGCAACATCGCTTTGTTTACATTCGATACAGCGTGCTGTAGTAAGACTATATGTGACCTTGAGGGTCATTGACCGCCCATGTGAGGGCGAGGGGGGGGGCGGTTGGTTTAGCGGCCTTTGTTTACGTTATCATCTCCCTGGCAACATCGCTTTGTTTACATTCGATACAGCGTGCTGTAGTAAGGCTATATGTGACCTTGAGGGTCATTGACCACCTTGTGAGGGGTAGGGGGGAACGGTTGGTTTAGCGGCCTTTTCTTACATTTAACGGGGTGCGTTGACTCAGTGCACGACCCGGCAAGGTGTGTGATTTAATGCATAGGTGCATGACTCAGCCGGTTCATTCAGAATTCATTCATAATTGTCGTTACGATGCAATGATGTCGGAGGAAGAACGGTCAATTCCAACCCATGCCGTCCTGATGGTCTCGCTCTTATATAGCCCGCTTGCAGTGGTTGGGAGATATCGTCATTCAGCACTGATTACATACGAGCGATGCCTTGAGCTAGCTCGCGACGGGTCTGTTATCTGTTTAACAGGATGCCGCCCAGATATCAGCCGCCGCTGATTATAAACAAGACGACAAAGAACCATTCATGCTTGAGCCGGATAAAGAATCTATCTTATCCTTACGCCCAGTCAGCACGAGCTCTGGACTATGATAATCGAGGAGTTAAGACGACAAAGAACCATTCATTTACTTATCGATGGTCAGTCAGCGGTTTGTAAGCCGCCCAGATATGAAGTAGAGTGCCGCCATTTTATCAATGTCAGCAGATAAATCGGTATACTTGTTATCTATTTGAAAGGATGCCGCACCGACTATTTTATCTATGTTCAGTCAGCGGATGTATCGCACAACGTGTTATCTATTATCCGCCCAGACATGAATGAGCGGTTACTCTGGAAATTGCTGCAGATGCATTTCCTACTGCAGGTGGAGACAAGGCGGCAAAGAACTATTTATTCATAGCGATCAGTCAGCACTACTGTGCATATAAACCCCCAGCTTCACACGTGACGAGAGCCATTGATTGCCCTACATCTACATTGAGGATATAAGGAGCTCGACTTTTCCAATTTTATTAATTGAGTACCTGGAGTATTGTGCAGTTTTGCCTAAAGGTGAGTCATTTTAACTTTTTTGAACTAATACTTGCATAAAGATAACAAAAAAATGTTAATAATAATAATAATAATAAAGGCTTAACGAACCCGAAGGTTCGATGCCGACACCACCACTCGCTCCCTGCACACCTCCATCCATCGAACGTCTTCCAGACCTAACTTCGACAGATCCGCCCTAACGCAATCCTCCCACCTCCGTCTCGGCCTGCCCCTCGGACGTTTCCCATTCGGCACCGCGCTTATTAATCTTTTCGGAATACGTTCACAGCCAAGTTTTGCAATTTTACACGCCCATTTTATTCGTCTTGCTGCAATCACGTCAATTATATTTACTGGGTAAAGTTCACTCAGTTCGGCGTTGTGTAAGCGTCTAAATTCTCCGGTTATTTCATCCCTCTTCGGTCCAAATATTCTACGCAGTACTTTATTTTCAAAAACTCAAAGCCGTTGCTCATCCCTCAATGTCAGCGGCCAAGTTTCGCATCCGTAAACGACCGTTGGAAGAATAATAGTTTTGTAAATCCTTATTTTTAAGTTTTGGGACAGAAGGCGGGAGCTAAGCAATTTCGCGACTTAAAAATAGCAAGCATTACCGGCTTTTAATCTAGCCTTAATTTCCTCATCGATTTCGTTTTTTCTAGTTACCATCGCCCCTAAATATCTAAATTTCTCTACCTGTTCAAACGTTTTCCCCCCTACACTGATATCAGCGAAATCCTCATCACTTCTACGACTAACCATATATTTTGTCTTATCCGTATTCATTTCCAGTCCAAGTTCTTGTCCGGCTTTCATCAACGTTTTTGTGTTCATTTCTATGGTTTCCACGTCCTCCCCAAGCAATACCAAATCATCGGCATATCCGAGCACAGGTATATTCCCTCCCAAAGTCAAACCCTTTCCGGTACGTGTCACCTCCCTAATGGCATATTCCAGCGCTAAATTAAATAAAACAGGTGAGAGAGAATCTCCTTGTTTTAAACCAGAGCGGACCTCGAACTTCTCAGAAAAATAATTACCGATTCTAACTTTATTGAACGTTTCAGTCATACACATTTTTACTAAGTTTACTAATTTTTTTGGTATTCCCTGCTCGACCAGAATGTTATACAGCTTTTGGCGGTTAATAGAGTCATATGCCTTTTTGAAATCGATAAAAAGCTGATGTACGATTCCGTTATATTCTAATTTTTTCTCTAATATTTGGCGGAGAGAGAATATTTGGTCTACGGTTGATCGGTTTTGCCTGAAACCACATTGATATTCTCCGATAATTTCCTCGGCGTATTCAGTGATTCGATTAGTTAGGATTAACGTAAATATTTTATAGCAAACCGGAAGGAGGGAGATTCCGCGATAGTTATTGCAATCCGTTTTTGATCCCTTTTTGTGAATCGGAATGAGAATAGACTCTTTCCACTCTTCGGGTATCTTTTCTTGTTCCCAGATCTTTTTAACCAAAAGAAATATTTTTGATATCCCAGCTTCCCCGCATGCCTTGATTAGTTCGCTAGGGACATTATCTGTTCCCGCTGCTTTATGAGATTTTAATTTTCCAATGGCTATTTCAACCTCCTCTTTACTCGGTTCTACTACTAACGGTTCAGCACTCTGGTATTCCGAAGAGGAAGATAGATTATTATTTTCCGTATTTAAAATACTATCGAAATAATCCTTGAACCGTCTTAAGATGTCTACCGGATCGGCCAAGATATTGTTATTTTCATCCCTAATTCCAGTTGTAACCGGGCCCGACCGTTTACGAATTCTGTTTATGCCTTCGTACATGGCTTTAACGTTATTCTCGATTTTGTTACTTTCGATCGCTATTATTTTATTTTTGAGATATTCTCGCTTTTTAAATTTTAGCAGTTTAGTTGTTTCTTTTCTTGATGCTCGAAAGTTAGCAAGATTGATTTCGTTAGGAATATTTAACGCTTCTAATTTAGCAGCTTTTCTTTTTCGCACATGTTAATACATTCATCATCGAACCAAGGTTTATTTTTATTTTCCCTTTTTCCAAGACACGAGTTACCGACCTCTTTTATACTATCCCTGATACCTTCCCACAACTTATCAATGTCTTCGTTATCCTCGTCAGACGATTCCAACGCCTCAAACCTATTTTTGACTTCCAGTTCGAATTGTTTTCTAACCGTCGGAATTTTTAACTTCTCCAAATTATAATTATCATAATTAAAACCAGGCTCATTTTTCTTATGTATTATAAGTCTCTGGCGAATTTTTGCGATTACTAGTTCATGATCCGACCCGCATTCGGCCCCACGATATGATCGAATATTAATTACGCTATTTTGCCACCTACGTTGAACCAAGACGTGATCAATTTGATTACGGGTTTGCGAATCCGGAGACGTCCAAGTATATTTATGTATATCTTTATGTTTAAACGTAGTACTTTTGATTATTAGGTTTTTCGAGGTGGCAAAATTTATTATTCGTATTCCGTTATCATTACTATATTCATGTAAACTTTCTCTACCGATCGTAGGATAATATACTTGTTCCCTCCCTACCTTTGCATTTGCGTCTCCCAGAATAATTTTTATGTAGCTTCGCGGTAGTTTGTCATAAATCGATTCAAGTTTTTCATAGAATTCACATTTAACTTCATCGTCACTATCTTCAGTAGGTGCGTGTATATTGATCAACGCGATTTTAAACCACCGACCCTGAAATATAGCTACCGATAACCTATCTCCGTAAAATCGAACGTCCTTCAACGCGGAAAGTAACCTATTTCTAATCAGAAATCCGGTGCCTAAACAATAGTTTCCGCTCCCACCGTACCACAAAGTGTACTTTCCTTCCCTCAACGAACCCTCCCCTGGCCAGCGGACCTCTTGCAGCGCCACTATACCTAATCTATACCCTATTACCTCATTCGCGACCGATTTTAACCCACCCGCTGTATTTAAACTTCTTACGTTCCACGTCCCTATGCTTAGATCTATATTTTTCAACTTGCGGCATGAATCCCCTAAAGCAGTCCCCACCCGGAGACCCGAACGGGGGACTAGTTTACCTCCGGATAATGAGCGTTTTACTTTAGGGAGATCCATGACTTTTTTGTGGTGTTTGGGTGAACTAATAAAATGTGAGTAGGGCGTTCAAACCTACGTCACACCCTCCAGCAAGCCTGGGGGGGGCCGCTCTCATTGTTGGTCAGCGAGTCCTACGGACTTAGCCGGGAGGAACTTCCTAGGAATTTCCACCGACCATCCCCACATCCGCCACCCGTGGGACGCTCCCCATACGCGGTAATGAGACCCGCGCGAGGAACAAAAAAATGTTAATTTTTGTAAATATTACAGATGTCTTTAATTGAAAAATTGAACAGGTCCACAATCTATATAACAATAGGTGAGCTCGAGAAAGGAGAAACTTATAAGATTTTAGAGCTGGCTCTCAAATCAACGGAGTATGGAGAAGCTTTGTATGGACATCTACTGTTTAGATCCAGCATATTTCATGTCTCTTCCAGGACTGAGTTATGAAGCAATGTTGAAAACACATATTGAATTGTATATTATAAAAGATTTTGATATGGTTCTGTTCCAAAGGCATCCGCGGCGGTATTACACAAGTTGTCAAACGATATGCTAAAGCCAATAATTTTTTAATAGATGATTATGATCCGAATCAACCCATGAGCTATTTAATTTATGCAGACGTGAACAACTTGTATGGCTACGCAGTGAACAGTTTCCTTCCGTACGGGGGCTACGTGAGGTACGATCAAGATTTAGATGTGCTAAACGTTCCTGACGACTCGGAAGTAGGGTACATTCTAGACGTTGAAATTGATTATCCTGAAACATTACATCATTTGCACTCTCAATTTCCCTTATTGCTTGAAAAATCAAAATCTCCTGTCGATAAAAAAAAAAAACTGAAAAGTTAATGACTACGCTTACACCGAAAACTCGTTATATCGTTCATTTTATCAATTTGAAACAAGCTCTAAATCTAGGGATTAAACTGACAAAATTCATAGAATCAAAAGATTTAAGCAAAAAAGATGGTTGGTACCATATATTGATCTAAACACTAAACATAGAGCAATGTCTACTAATCCTTTTGAGTCTGATTTCTTTAAACTAATGAATAATTCGTGTTTCGGAAAATTCATGGAAAATGTAAGAAAGCGTACAGGCCTTAAAATTGTTACAAATGAAAAAACATTAAACAGACTGGTAAAGAAGCCCAATTTCAAAGAGGATCATTTTTACCGACAATGTAGTTTCCGTCCAGTTAGAGAAGGAAAAAATTGTATTCGATAAACCACTATATGTTGGCTTTAGCATATTGGAACTTTCAAAGGTTTTAATGTACAAATTACACTATGATGTGTTTTTAACAACTTACGATCCACAAAATATTGACCTCTGCTACATAGATACTGACTCTCTTTTGTATCATATTAAAACACCAGATATTTACAACGATATAAGTAATAATAGTTTAAGATATTATTTTGATACTAGCAATTTTCCGAAAGACCACCCTTGTTATTCTGATAAAAACAAAAAAGTTTTAGGGAATGCTCAAGGATGAAACAGCCGACCCGATTGTCGAATACGTTGGCTTAAGGCCAAAAATGTATTCTTTCATAACTAAAAAATCTGGTGCGTGCGCGCAACACACAACTTTCACTTACCAACTTACTTAAATTATAAATTTATGTGTTTTCTTAATTGCCACTTTTCAAAGACACATTTTTCCACATTCATTTCTTATAATTGCTCTATAAAAAACACTATTTTTTTTTATTATTAAATGAAAGTTCTTACCTTTGGTAATTCGGCAATGCAAGCATAATACTCCAAGTCGTCTGATTTTATAATTCGCTATGTAGTAGTTGAAAACTTCATTTACTATGAAACAAATAATTTCCATTAAATGAACAGATCGGCTTTAAACATGAACAATGGTCTGTCATTAAAGGCGTACTGCGCATGCGTGGGCTCAACGTGTTTTATGAGTTGACTGAATATTTTTCTTATTTTCTCCTCTATATGTTTACTTGATTTTTATCATATCTCATATTTAGCCATTTTTAGCCACTATTTTTAGTCGAAACGAGAGACAGATAATTTCTCCATATAAACAAATACAAAGGTACTTTATAGGAAAACAAAAAAGGCCCCTTCCCCATTTAAGCCCTCTCAGAACAATTTTATAATAATAAAGCTTACTTGATATTAAAGAACACCTAATTTTCATTAAACATGGCGTATTTGATTAAAATCGTTAAAGCATTTTATTTTTGAGATAATCGAAAAAAGATAAAAATTGGTAAAAAAGTTATGAAATAAAGTGTCCCTTCTGTTTGACCAATTTTGATGACATGTTGGGTATCACGTCTCTGGCATATACATACATCAAATACCCAGGGTGATCAAAATCGTTAAAGCCGTTTTTGAGCAAATAAAAGAAACACGTGAAAATTATACAAAATTTATTAAGTAAAGTCCTCCCTCCGTTTGATCAATTTTGACAAAATGTTGGCTATCACATCTTTGGCATATACATACATCAAATACCCAGTTTGATCAAAATCATTAAAGCTGTTTTTGAGTAAAAAAAAAAACGTGAAAATGATATAAAATTTATTAAGTAAAGTCCCCCTCCGGTTGATCAATTTTGATGAAATTTTTACAGTTATATCTCGGGCCTATTAATACATCAAATTCTCAGTTTAATCGAAATCGTTAGAGCCCTTTTTGAGAAAATCGAAAAAAAACGTAAAAAGTTATCAAATAAATGACCTCCTCCCTTTGACAAATATTGATGAAATTTTTGTTGTCACATCGCGGGCATATGACTTACTTGACTTATTTCCTGTTGCCACCACTGCGGGGGCATAGGGCCGAACTAAATTTTCACCATCCATCCCGATCCCGGCTGAGAGCCTTGACCTCTTGCCAAAATTTGCCAGCCGCTCTGCATTCCTCTTCCACATTCCTCCACCAGGTCAGCCTCAGTTTACTTGATCCTTGGGGATTCCAATCCAGCGCCGTCTTCTCTATGGCCCCATCTTCTTCTCGGAGCGTGTGGCCGATCCACCTCCATTTTTTTTTTCTTATTTCTTCCTCTATAGGCTGCTGTTTGGCAATGCTCCTTAGTTCCTTGTTTCCAACCCTATCCTGCCATCTAACTCCAAGGATACGTCTTATACATCGATTGATGAAAACTTGGAGCTGCTTCTTGATTTTCACCGTGTTTTTCCACGTTTCACAGCCATAGAATAAAACAGCCTTTACATTTGATTTGAAGATTTTCATCTTTGTGGACCTAGTAATGTTTTTGCTTTTCCAAACGGCGTACAGTTTAACGAAGGCCGCATTTGCTTCACTTCTTCTTCCATGCCACCTTCTTTTTCAACAATGCTCCCAAGGTACGTAAACGATTTAACATGTTCTACAATGAGACCACCCACTTGAAGGACTTCTTGGGACAGCGTATGAAGCCTCATTTCTTTGGTCTTCTCGGCGTTTATTTTGAGCCCTGCTTGCTTTCCTACTGCTTCCAGGTTCTCCAACTTGGCCTTCATGTCTGTGTAGCGGTGTGCAAGGAGACAGACGTCGTCAGCAAAATCGAGGTCTTCCAATCCTCTATTTACACCCCACTGAATTTCCCTTTTTCTTCTTCCCAGAGTTAAGCGCATGATGCGATCCAATACTAGGATAAAAAGGGTGGGCGAAAGTACGCATCCCTGCCTCACACCCTTGTCCACTCTGAACTCCTTCGACACCCGACCATTATGTAGAACAATGCAGTTGTATCCCTTATACAGGCTCTTGATTATGGTTACTATTTTATTTGGCACTCCATACATTCTTAAAGTTTCCCAAATTGGAACCGCGGGATAACCGAATCAAACGCCTTTTCGAAGTCAACAAATGTTATGTAGAGAGGACTCCTCCACTCCGTGCTTTGCCCGATTATAATTCGAAGGGTATTAATGAGGTCGACACAACCTCTGTTCCTTCTGAACCCGGCTTGTTCTTCACGAAGCTTCGTATCCACACTCTCGGCGATTCTGTCTAATATGACCCTACAGAATACCTTGCAAGGTACTGACAGGAGCGTAATTCCTCTCCAGTTATTGCACAGAGTTCTATCTCCTTTCTTAGGCAACTTAACAATTAGTCCACGTTTCCAATCTTGGGGGACATCTTCTGTATCCCACACCTTGGAGAACAGTCCGGACAGAAGTTCTGCCGAAGTCTGCACGTCTGCCTTCAGAAGTTCTGGTGCAATATTGTCAAGTCCTGGGGAGTTCCCATTCCTGAGCCGAGAAATAGCTGCGGAGATCTCACCTATGGTTGGTTTGCCGGTCAGCAGAACAAAATCTGGATCATCCCTGTAGGTTGAGCAGGTAGATTGATTACTGATCATGATTCTGTTAGGATTTTCTACAGCTGCAGCTTGGTTTCCATTTTGAAATAGTTCTGAGTAGTATTCCTCCCATCTAGCCCGTTGCTCTTCCTGCACTGTCAGCATTCTTCCGTCCTTACTTCTCACTGGTTTGCTGGATACTCGGTTTTTCCCTGATAGAGTTTTAGTTAAATGATATAACTCCTTCAGGTCATCTCTCTCTGCAGCCTCTTGGGCCTGATTTGCAAGATCTTCGGCCCATTTTCTTTTATCTCTGCGAGCACTCCGTTTGTCCAGTTTATTAAGCCGAGAATATTCTTCATGTCTTAGGGCCATGTCCGTTTGGGAGCAGCACTGGTTGCATTTCTTCTTGGCTTCTTTTCTCAGAAAAATTTCTACCAGGTGCCATGTTTCGTCGGACATCCACTCCTTCTTATCCTTTTTTCGAAATCCAAGGACCTTCTCACTTTCTTCGGTAAAGATGTCCTTTACTTTCCTCCATTTGTCTTCGGCAGTTTCTTCATCCAGCATAGTGAGAGATTTAAAGCGATTTCTTAGAGCGACTTCTTTTTGTTTCAATTCGCTTTTCAATGAGCCTATATCGAAGCGCTTATCCTGTCGATTAAACTTCCTTGTGGCTGCAACAATCTTCATTCGGATGTTCGCTACGACCAAGTGTTGATCAGCACCGCGTTTGTTTCTTACATCACACAATGAACTGCGCAATTTTCTTGAAATGGCAATGTGATCAATTTGGTTTCATGATCAGCGCGTTGCATGATCAGGTGAGACCCATGTTTCTTTATGAAATGTCCGGTGTGGGAAAATCGTTCCTCCAATTATAAGGTCGTGTTGGGCACAGAGGTCTATGAATCGCTCTCCATTGTCATTTACTGTCCCCAATCCGTGGCGACCCATAATGTTCTCAATTCCCTCGTTGTCGCTCCCAACTTTCGCGTTTAGGTCTCCCATAACTACTAAGAGATCACGCTTTTATGCCTTCTGTAATTCTTCATTTAGGAGAGCGTAAAATGAGCGTTTTTTTCTTTTAATTAATTAATTAAATCAGCTGTTAGCGATTTACTTTTAACGATTATTTAAACACACTTAAAGAAAGTAAAAGTGTATATTCTTCGTTTTATATAATTCAATCTAAAAAACATAACGTTACAACCTCACTAATAAATAAAAAGTCATTATGCTCATTGGATGACAAAAGGCGTACATTAAGCGATGGAGTGCCAACACTCCCTTATGGTCACTATAGCCATGATGAATAAAAAAAACAGCCATTAAATGTTATATGTCAAAATGATAATAGAAGAAAATTTAATGTCTAGTTGTAGCATTAGCACTAGTACTATTTAGTAAGTCTAGGTTAAAGAAAAACAACAGTTTGTGAGAAATAAATGTATTTTAAATGTAGAGGTACAATGAATATATATAATACACAGTTTTTGTGAAAAAAATTAATAAATATATATTATAACAGTAAGTGTGTGTTTTTCTTTTAATACATTATGCAATATCCTTCTTGTCAATCCAGCTGTGTTCGTCTAATCCCAGCCACTTTACATACAATTTATTTCCTTTTCTTTTTAAAACTTTTTCTACAAGGTGTACATCTGGATATTTAAATTTTTGTAGCTCTTCTTCATAAAATGCTCCACTTATCGGTTGTCCTTTCAGATCTTCCAGTAAATAAGTGTAAGGATATGTCTTTTGAATCTTGACTATCTTAAAAATTTCACTTGACCGACTTGATAAATATCATTTTGAAAATATGGATTATTGTTTAGATATCCTTACAAAATCGTCCTCTTTAAACTTCTGCTTTCGCACTTTAGTCCGAACAGAAGAATACACGTTGTTTAGCAAGAATTTTTCTGATTTTTTATTACAAGCATCAATTGGTCTCATACCGATTGTTGTATGGAATGATGAGTTATAATCATGTAGAATCTGTGGTAAAATATCTAAAAACTTCTAACTTTCACGCAAGCTAAATGCTGTCCACATTTTCGCTTTCAATGTTCTATTAAACATTTCTACAATGGAAGCTTTCATATTAGAAAAGGTATAATAATGATTAATACAATATTGTTTTATTAGTGATTTAAATTTTGAATTGTAACACTCCTTTCCTTGATTTGAATATTTCTTGGTGTTTCTTTGCTCGAACGAAACACACTCTCCATCGCCTTAGTTACATCTTCCGCAGATTACTTCTTTATTGGTAAGACCCATGCATATTTAGTAAAGCAGTCGATAACTGTTAATAAATATTTGTACCCTTTATTTTCTCGAGAATAAGGTATCATCTCTACTAGATCTATTTGCCACAAGTCATTTATTCCTTTCAAAATTGTCTTTCTCCTAGAATATTTCTTGCGAGCTGGCTTATGTGATTCATTTACAACAGTTCTTTTAATATTGATGAATCCATCTACTTCTTCTCAAGTACTTTGTTTAGGTAACCAAGTGTGACCACATCAGATTCCTTCTCAGGTTCAGCCACGTTTGTTATTCTCTTATTAAGAGAGTAATATATACCTTTAACCAAGGTTAAAGCTGTTTAAAAATTCTTTGGTAACAACATCTTGTTCATTTATAGGTGGTGCAAAGTTTACAAGTCTTTTTCTTTTTCCATCAATCCAATTACCAGGCCAATTGTTTAAATCAGTGTAAGTAGCCGCTAGCGTATCACAATACACTTTATTAGCAGCGTCCTGAGCTGCGATTGGGTTTGCAACATTGATTATTCGTAAATTGCGTGCATCGATATCCTTTACAGTTTTCAATATGCTAAACGGAAAATAGCGTTTTTTATACTTGGAGTGTTTTAATGACATGTGAGATCCGAACTAGTTTATCGTCATGTTTATACTAAACCTAGCTTTATATGGTCTTTAATATATAATATTTTCTTCTCGTAGCTCTTCAATTATTGATTCTATTTCGTTTTGTTGTCCTTCATGACCGGAATAAGCGGAAGCCATTAACAGCTTTAGACGATTTACTAGCTCATTTGTATCGTTCCAATACTCATACAGAGTTTTATCGGCTCTCATAAGACCAGTGCCCCGTTTGTAAGTGTGAGAACGGAGCTTCATTCTCGGAGCTGAGGAAGGGGGATGGAGTGATAACCCTTTTACCATAAGGCGGTGTCGGATCAGACACGTGTTCTTTGGTTACGTTTACACCGGTATCTGTGATATGGGTATGGAGCTGTGACCAGGTATTACCCTACGTGTAGGTAGTCCTTGAGACAGTGAGGTAAAAAGGTAAGTCACCACCCTTCACTTTTACCCCTATTTTAGGAATACCTAGTGCGCGCTCTGCTCCGGTGTCGTTTATGGCACAGGCTTGTGATATGCGTTCCTCATTTTTCATTAAGTATGTATAGTATAAAAAAGTCTTTATCGGTTTTCTGTTGTAGTTTTGCTAGATATAAGGGCAGATTACTAACGGTCCATTACAGATCAAGAAATTCTCCAAGAATTGTTACGGCAACAAACAGAAAAGACCGATGAAGAAGAAAGTGACACTTGCAGTGAAACGGAAGATGTCATTCTACCAAATGACGACGATCTATCGTCTATAGAAGATGATACTTCACTCTCAGGTGATGCTTTTTCAGATTATTCTGACGCTGATGAATCCATAGAAACAGATTTTCAGAGCGATGTTGGAAATATTGAACTCGGAAAAGATTTAGAAACTATTTCGACGGATAAACCTTTCGCAAGTATGTTTTCATGAACTCCACAAGGAAACATTATTTCACATCTTTCAGGACCTAAAGGCAGAGCAAAAGGACTTTTCAATGAGTACAAAATATTTTTTCTATATTTCACTGATGAAATGATAGACCTATTAGTGAAATAATGCAATGAAGATATTGACCAGATGGGAGTAAAATATAAGTGAACACAATGGTACATCGGCAGAACTGATTCGTCAGAAATTAAAGCTGTTATTGGCTTGTTGTTTATGTCTGGTGTCACATGAGGCCAGCTCCATCAACACGACCAGGAAAATGTTCCTTCTGTGGGTGGAAAAAATCTGGTGCTTGCGCGCAACACACAACTTTCACTTACCAACCTACTTAGATTAGAAATTGACGTGTTTTGCTAAATATCATTTCCCAAAGTCACACATTTTTCTACATTCATATCTTATTTTTGTTAATCGTTAAAGCCGTTTTCGAGTAAATAAAAAAAACCCGTGAAAATTATACAAAATTTATTAAGTAAAGTCCCCCCTCCCGTAGATCAATTTTGATGAAATTTTTACAGTCATATCTCGGGCATATAAATACATCAAATACCAAGTTTGATCAAAATCGTTAAAACCGTTTTTGAGTAAATAAAAAAAACACGTGAAAATGATACAAAATTTATTAAGTAAAGTCCCCCCTCCGGTTGATCAATTGTGATGAAATGTTGGTTATCACATCTTTGGCTTATAAATACATCAAATACCAAGTTTGATCAAAATCGTTAAAACCGTTTTTGAGTAAATAAAAAAAACATATGAAAATGATACAAAATTTATTAAGTAAAGTCCCCCCTCCGGTTGATAAATTTTGATGAAATTTTTACAGTCATATTTCAGGCATATAAATAAATCAAATACTCAGTTTAATCAAAATCGTTAGAGCTGTTTTTGAGAAAATCGAAAAAAACTTAAAAAGTTATTAAATAAAGTACCCCCTCCCTTTGAGAAAATTTGATGAAATTTTCGCTGTCACATCGCGGGCTTATACATACTCTAAATACCCAATTTCAGGTTTGCACGATTTATAGTTTTTGAGCTAGTCTGTTCACACACACACACACACACACAGACACACAGACACACAGACACACACACAGACCATTTCGCGGGACTTGGTTATTTTGACTCAGGGGACCCCAAAACGTGTATTTCCATTGAAAACCGGAAGTCGAAAATGTTCACGATCGCAATACTTCCACTTACTATATATTTCATATATAGGTAAGTGAAAGTAAAAAAATCGTAGAGGGAATCACCTATGCATTAAGTGCAAGAAAAGTGTTTGTTACAAACACAAAAGAGTGATGGACACATCATGGGAATAAACAAAACAAAATGATTCATATATCCAACAAATGTTCCTAATATAAATCGTGTAAATATAACAACATCAAAATATTTATGTAAATATAATATAATCATTGTTCATAATATAATTTTATTACAAAATTTATAAGTATATCAATTTATTTAACTTGTATTTCTTTATTTATAACATGTTAATATGAATATTAAGAGAAAATTACTAATTTTTAAGATAAGTGTCGTATCTGACACTGCCTTGTTAAACGTGTTCTGATAGTTCACCTTGTGGTAGGAGGGTTAAGGTTTCCAGTGGAAATAACTTGGATATTACATTTCTATATTTCTCAGATCTGTTTCTAAATACCCTTTGTTCTTCGCTATAGCCTTTCCTGTGTGCAATGGTCGAGATTAAAATATTCTTATAATTAGCTAATCCCCCTAAAGGCATGACTCTAATTCCATAACGATCGTCATATGCCTCATCATCTTTTTTTAAAATCTTATCCAAGTATTCCCTTTGCAGGTTTCCAAAGTCGGCGAGATGTTCCTTCAATTCGGCTTCTCCTTGTGGAGTTTTAGCATATTCTTTTAATTGCTCTGATAATGGTTCGTCAGTCACATAGTCGTCCTCGTATTCTTCAGGTTATAATACGGGAAAGGAAAAAGTAGATAACGGTCTAGCTCTTTTGCAGTAAGGCGTTGTTTTCGGCAATAAAGTTGATTTTCGGTAAATACTAGCAGACTCGTTTTTATCTGGCGATTTGTCCCGCTCATTAACACTTTCTCTGGGAGTTAGTTCCGGTTTGGATTTTAATGATTGTTTAATGTCTTCTAAAGGTTGAAGCACGGGTGTAAAAAATCTTGACGACCCGTTTCAATATCCTAGAGGCTACGCTTCAATGCTCGAAATTTGTTTTTCAAAATCTCACTTGGTTTTACTATTTCACTAGTGGCTTTTGGGTTCATGATTGTTAATGATAATTACTGGCGAGATCGCTCTTTATATATCTACAATGTATGTGTTGATTCCTTTCCTAAAATGTCCATCGTTCATGCCCCTACTTTTATCAATAACGAGATAGCCAAACGGTTCTTTCCAGCATAAAGAGCATATGTCTTTAAAAAGAGTAAACCTTAAATCTGGCATGCTTACGTTTTCATCATAAATATGTTTTAAATTTAATTCATCTTGAGGAAAAACTATTAAAAAGTTAAAGTTACACCTGATAAGATGTCTCGGGATACAAACATATTTTTGTGTTAAATAAAAGCAATCGAGGTTCATATGGCGGCCATAACTAAAGTATCGTTTAATTATATCCTGATCTTCCATGGTGACATCATCAAATATGCAGACCGAATTCGATTCGACTTTTTGAGGCAATTCCTTTGCATCTTCAAATTCATATAATTTTATTTCAGGAACAAGATTTATGACGCTTTTTAAATACTGGTATTAGGGTTGATGTAAAGTTTTTCCAAACAGATACACATTTTTAAATTTTAAGCCGTTAGGGGTTAATAGCAATCCAAGCATAAAATTGGTCTTTACACATCCGCTCGGACCACATATCGAGGCTCGGATAGTGTTTGGTAATAATGAACTATGTCTCTTCTCCGATTGTCCTTGAAACATTGCACTTTTTAACTAATTTCATTCTGAATGCAAACAACATCAAGATGGCTATATATACCTTATTGTTTCATTTTCTGAGTACAGTATGAGTCACAAGGCTTGCAGAGGCAGAGGCTTGCTGAACAGTCTTATCAATAGGTTGCCGATTGGATTGCACCTTCCAGGATATCAGTATTGCGGTCCCGGTACGAAACTAGAAAAACGCTTAGCTAGAGGTGATAACGGAATAAACGAGCTTAGTAGAGCTTGTAAAGAACACGATATAGCTTATAGCATAAATAAGGATATGGAGAGTCGTAAACAAGCGGAAGATTCTTGTTGATAATGCTTGGAAACGGGTTAAAGCTCCAGATTCGTCTTGTGGAGAAAAATCCGCGGCTTCGTTAGTTACAAATGCCATGACAGCAAAAAGGGAATATTGGTTCGGGGCTGATGAAAAAATGGAAGAAGATTAGTTTTAAAGATTTGGTTTAAGCGTCAAAAGTAGATGATGCATCATCTCAATTCTCAATGCATGAAGAAGATTAGTTTTAAAGATTTGGTTAAATCGTCAAAAGTAGATGATGTATCATCTATTCACAATGCATCAAAAGCGGCACATAAAAAGGCTAAAATGTATCTACGTGGTAAGGCGAAACCTTCACCGCCCAGAGTACTTCAGCTGCCAAAACAGGGAGGTTTTCTCCAATTTCATGTACCATTGATGGTAGGACTTTCCGCTGTGGGGTCTTTATTAGGGGGAGCCACGAGTGTAGCCAAGGCAATCAATGAAGCTAAAAAAGCCAAACTAAAATTGGATGAACAAAAGAGGCATAATTTGTCCATGGAAAGTCAAAAGTGTATTTATAACACGACAAGAAAGACCAAGAACAATTGAATCATTTAGCAAAAGTTTTAAATGTTCCAAATTTTCGTGGAGTGTTTATGATTGAAAATCTTCCAAAATATCCAAAAAAAAACTCGAGTCAGCAATTGTAAAGTTAAATACAAATTCAGAACCTGGTTCTCATTGGTTCTGTTATGTAGAAAAAGATAATGAAGTGAAATACTTTGATTCTTTTGGAAATTTAAAACCTCCTTCTCAATTGTTAGATTATTTCAAAGGTTGTCAAGTATTATATAACCGCCGTCGTTATCAAAAGTGGAATGCCCCGGTTTGTGGACAACTTTGCTTAAAGTATTTAGCTGATGTTTCTCATAAATTTTGATCATTAATAATCATGAGCTACACAGTAACGTTTACAGGCAACTCTGGCGTTCTTCATGCAAACTTCCTACGTCCTCTAGAATTAGGGTCGAATTGTACAATCGGGTTATTACCTTTTGACACGTATAATACTATTCCAAACATAAGAAAGGGTGTTAACGATATGTTTTATTTCGGTGATCTGGCCATTCAAATACCTGAAGGATCGTATGATATCGATGATATACAATCTTTTCTAAGCGACGAAATCGCTCACCGTGATCCAGATGCTGGACTTGTACTCAGAGGGAATCTAAGT
The DNA here is from genome assembly GCA_911387785.2 of Aelia acuminata. NCBI lineage: Eukaryota > Metazoa > Arthropoda > Insecta > Hemiptera > Pentatomidae > Aelia > Aelia acuminata. The sequence continues at coordinate 2,128,139 of OU426985.1, read as the reverse complement.
ACCCTGAAGACTGAAATTAGATCATCTAAGCAGGTTTATTTCAACAGTCAAGGCAAACCCCATTCCATCGGCCCGCTATTGGGTTTTACTAGCCCCGATCAAGTCTTTAATCCACGGCATCATTATACTGAATCAAACGACATTGTGAAAATTCTTAGGTAAATACTATTTCGATTCATTGTAACATCGGGTCGGAGTCTTTCGTGGATGGAGATCCGGATCATAGTATACATCAATTCTTTCCTGCAGTAGGACCAGGATATAAAATCATCGAAACCCCGAATCCTGTTATTTACTATCCTACTAACGTGAGGACTGTTGACAATATTACTGTTCGTTCAGTAGATCAGAACGGCTAGCTTATTGATTTTAGAGGAGAAACAATCACTATAAGATTACATTTAAAGAAAAATGGGGATTGATTTTACTAGAGATAGTCTTGATCGGAATCTAGCTGGTTATAAAAGGAGATGTTAGACCCCATTAAGATTTAGTAAACCTAAATCATCAAGGCGGTTAATACCTGCAAAAGAAAACTTTTTAAAACAGTGTGGTTTTCCTTTAAAAATAAAAACATGAATAATTTACTAAACATAACATCAGACGTGAAATTTGATGACTCCCTTACACAATTTCAATATCATTCGCATCAGCCGTATGCAGGAAACACTTTTAACCCTGGGTAGGGCGCGGCTGATCCGATAGGCACAGGCTTTGGTTTTCCTGATGTTTCTCCCTTCAACGGGTCGAGGAGAACACGCCACGGTCTGTAATCAGGTATCTTTTAGAGGTGAATCTACTACCCTCAGTCAGTTTGTCACCAGAAATCAGAGAGTTTTGAAATAGGCACCTTGATCTGACAAGCTCACCGCGCCCAATTACGTTATCAACCAAGCTAAGTTTTTTCGTCTTTTAAATTACAAAAACTATTTCATTTAAGTTAACTTAACCCTTTTAAAGGGTCTCTTCCTCTAAGTTAGCATTACCATGCATCATAGGTGCATGCGCGTATTAGGCTCACCGCGCCTTTGTAGCAGATTCCTTCCGGCTGATGATCGTCAAAATCACCACCACCCGGGTCTCATAAGAGTTCCAGATGTTGTGACTGCACGGTGGAAATAGCGATACGTCTGGAACTATTCTTGTGTAATATGTAACAGAGTATGTCTAACCCATGCAAAACCTCTTTGTACAGCTTGCTCTTCAGCCTGCTCATGTACACCTCCCTCAGCAGTTATGGATGTTGAATCTGACTGATTTGTCACCATATACCTTACGTAAATGTTAGTTATTTTTTCTATTTAAATGTTACCTTTTTGTATTATATTCTATTTCCATGTTTTGCGTTTTTTTGTATTTCCCTTGGTTTGTTTTTGTTTAGAGAAATAATAACTCATATTATTTTTATATTTTATTTTTTTCCCCTTTTTTCAGCATTATAAAGATTATTGGCAAATTTTGGTTTAATTTAATACGGTGTTTTATGGATTTTATGTATTTTTTGTAAAATGTGCCTGTCAGGCTCACCGCGCCCTACCCAGGGTTAACAAGTCTGATGAAATCAGAATTCCGATCCATCAACAAGATGTTTATTTCATAATCAGGACTAATTTCAAAAAAAGACGGTACTCCAGGAACTACTTCAAAATTGACTAATAACGCGTTTGCGTTTTTGTTTGATGAGATCAGATACGAATTAAATGGCACTGAAGTTGATAGAGTCAGAAACCCTGGAATAACGGCAACGCTTAAAGGTTATGCTTCGTTTTCACCTAATCATCTTGATAATTAGGGGTGGATAATACCTGGCATCGATAAAACTCTTTCAATCGATAAAGACGGATTTTTTAGATTATGCCTGCCACTGGATATTCTCTTAAGGATATGCGAGGACTATCGCAAAATTTTAATTAATCTTAAGCAAGAACTCGTTTTGATCAGATCGAGTACGGATTTGAACTGCATAAAGGGTAGCGATGACATACAAATAAAATTAGATAAAGTGGTATGAAGGATGCCACAGATTCGTTTTTCCGATAATGAACAGATAGCTTGTCATTTCCATTTGAACACTTCCCTTGTTTGCTCATTAAATCAAGCCCATCGTTTGGTGTATACATGGGTCAGAAAAAATTCTGAAGCTGTAAATTTAAAAAAAGAAGAGATAAGAAGACAAACATTTAAGAATATTGGTACACCTCATCATCTACTCTCATATGCTGGATTTATTCGAGGAGTCAAGGATAGAGTAGAATGTGTATACTGTGGACTGGTATTCGACAGCACATCATTAGACAACCCTCTCAGATACCATTAAAAAAATAGTCTACAGTGTTTGTGGTTCCAGGAGGAGTATTTATACTCCTCCTAGGAAGTACCTTATCAGTATGATGGATAAAATTATCCGAGTCAGCAATACGTCGTTTGGGAGAGGAAGGAATCGAAACTTTAACTACAAAAGAATTGAGAGCTTTACCTCGATCATTACTTTTGTACCTTTTCGACTATACATTAGACTACATCTGGGACAATTTACCTGAGGAGCGGCAAGAGGACGAAGAATTTATCCAGTAGCGAAGACTTTCTTACCTCAATGAATCTATTAATTATTATTTGTACTATTATATCTGTAATTTATCCCAAGTATTATTTCAAATAAACTACGTAAATTAAATTTTTTTTATTTATTTACCTTTATTCTCATTTTTACCTAGGGAAGGGTTCATGAAATAAAAAAGTATGTATAGAAATATTATTTATTACATAAATTACAACTCATAAGGGTATTTTCTTGAATTCATTTAGTAAATTATAAAGAGTCTCAGTATTAATATTAAAGTCCGTTGATGTTGGTTCCACTCGTTCAGCCAGTTGACCTTCTTCATATTTCTTATATAGTTCAGCCATTTTGGTTATCAATTCCAATGAGTTGTTGATGGTTTTAACGTCTTTACAAAGCTTTGCCGTTTCATTTCTGCTAAAACATGTCGATGAATCGAGCTGAAGGGTTGGCGAACTCTAATTAAACATTGCGAAAGAAATAACAACCTGTTTTATTTTCATAATTCTGTTCCTTCCCCTCTTGGAAAGTGTACAATACACATTTTTACACCTTACTAGGTCTTTAACCTCCAATTTCTTGGGCCTGCTTGCGAAAGAGATATCATCCTTGGAATCTGATCGGTGACGATTTTCATTCTCCCGTATTCATATACACTGTAGTTTTCTTGTCGATGACCGCGACAGTGGGTACAAAATCACAAGACCGACTCGCACTACTTTGCTAGTGGTGATGGATTAGTCGCTCACCAGTTCCAATCGACGCGGCACAACAATCTTCCAAGGCTTCAACGTTGAGACTAAAAGGTTCAATAGAGATGAGGGGAGAAAGATGAAGTTTTTCTATTTTTTTTTTATTGGTTGGGTTATTTTGTCTCTCTTTATTTCATACTTCGATATCTGGTTTTTCAAGCCGTTTATCTGTTGCAGAAAATTTCTAAGTCTCTTGCGGACATTAGCAACATCCCCAACAGTTTTCCTCTTCTTTTTTATCACATACGTCATCTACCATCATTGGTAGCTTCTCCAGTTGTTCCAAGTACTCAATAAACGGACAATATTTAGACCATTTCTTATGATCTACAAGAGGATCGTCATGTTCCAACCATTCGTGTAATATTTTCCGATCTGATTTTTTCAAATAATAAAATCAAGCTGCTGCTAGTTTCAATGCACTCCTGGTGAATTCCAACCGACGAATGTGGACTGTCGGTCGGCCTCATACCTCATGTTCTTACTTGTTAGTCGTCCCATAATAAACTGGTTTATTAGTGCTAGGACTATGACGAAGGCTTATGTATGTGTTGAGGGGTAGTGGGGACAGGAACCTCTCGCTTTTACTAAGCTTGTATACGATACAATGAATTCAAATAGGCCTCAAGAGACGACGCTTTGATGACGCTAATGCAATAGACTTTCATAGAGACTTTCATATTCATTTCAATTACCGCCCCATTGCCACCACCCAAGAGGACTGTTGTATAGGTCTGGTTCGAGCCTCTTACATAATCAAGGCGGAGTGTGATATCTCCGATAGGCCGCTATCGCGGGGCCCGTGCCATTCACCTCATGACGTCAGAATCTCCCCGCCACTACGTGATTTAAAAGGGAGCGGGCTATATAAGAGTCAGACCAGCAGGACGCTATGGGTTTGAACTGACCTTTGTTCCTCCGACATCATTGTTTCATAACAACGATTATGAATGAACTTGAAGGAAATATCTGAGTCATGCACCTATGCATTAAATCACACTCGCACTTCGCACTGGGTCAACGCACCCCGTTAAATGTAAACAAACAAAAAAAGTGGACCGATCCACTCAGATCATGACGTCACAGGGAGAACATGTAAACAAAGGCCGCGAAATTGTGTCACCACTGTAAATTTAAACAAAGGCCACCAACCGCTCAAGGCCCCGACCCACTTAGAGGATGACGTCACAGGCATAATGTAAACAAAGGCCGCTAAACCAACCGCCCCCTCACAAGGCCGATCAATGACCCTCAAGGTCACGTATAGCCCTAATACGGCACGCTGTATTGAATGTAAACAAAGCGACGTTGCCACATCTCACACATTCCATGCGACCTTGCTGTATTGTGCAACCAACCGCCCCCCCTCACCATACGTATACACCCCTCTCAAATTATTAGATAGGCAATAAATATAAACAAAATAGTTAAACAAGCAGTTATTTGGATGGTTATCCATGGTAGCCTGATAGGTAGTTAATCAGGCTGTCTATTTATAGTTTGCATTTATTTGTTGATATTTTAAATCAAAGCCAGTTAATATGAAAACAATCACCAAATATTACAATAAAGTTAAGAGTGTTATCTCTGATATTTTTTAGTTAATTTTCAGTGTTATCTAATACTTTTTTAGGAACTAGTACTGGAACTAAATTCTGTACCTGCATTGGAAAAAATTTATATTTACTAGAATACAAATATTGACCCAACTATCAGTTAAGTATTCTCTCTCGTTCATTACTTTAATATTGCAATATCACTAAAGTGTTATTACTTTCACTTACCTATATAAGAAGTATATAGTAAGTGGAAGTATTGCGATCGTGAAAAATTCTGACTTTCGGTTTTCAACGGGAATACAGGTTTTGGGGTCCCCTGAGTCTAAATAACCAAGTCCCGTGAAATGGTCTGTGTGTGTGTGTGTGCGTGTATGTGATTGTGTGTATGTGTGTGTGTGTATGTGTGTGTGTGTGTATGTGATTTTGTGTGTGTGTGTGTGTGTGTGTGTGTGTGTGTGTGTGTGTGTGTGTGTGTGTGTGTGTGTGTGTGTGTGTGTGTGTGTGTGTGTGTGTGTGTGTGTGAACAGACTAGCTCAAAAACTATAAACCGTGTGAACCTGAAATTGGGTATTTAAATTATGTATATGCCCGCGATGAGTATTTGATATAATAATACGCGCGAGATATGACTGTAAAATTTTCATCAAAATTGATCAATCGGAGGGGGGACTTTAAATAATAAATTTTGTATCATTTTCAGGTTTTTTTTTTTTTTTTTACTCATAAACGGTTTTAACGATTTTTATCAAACTGGGTATTTGATGTATGTATATGCGAAAGATTTGATAGCTAACATTTAACTAAAATTGATGAACTGGAGGGGGCACTTAATAAATTTTGTATTATTTTCATATGTTTTTTTTATTTACTCAAAAAAGGCTTTAACGATTTTGATCAAACTTGGTATTTGATGTATGTATATGCCTAAGATGTGATAGCCAACATTCCATCAAAATTGGTCAAACGGAGGGGGAACTTTATTTCATAATTTTTTTCCAATCTTTAACTTTTTTTCGATAATCTCAAAAACGGCTTTAACGATTTTTATCAAATTCGTCATGTTTAATGAAAATTAGGTGTTCTTTAATATCAGGTAAGTTTATATAAGCTTTATCATTATTGAAATGTTCTGAGGGGGCTTAAATGGGGTAGAAGCCTTTTTTGTTTGTTTGTTTTTTTGTTTCCTATAAAGTACCTTTGTTTTTGTTTATATGGAGAAATCAACTGTCTCTCGTAACGCCTGTAAATGAGAAATGGCTAAATATGAGATATGATAAAAATAACGAAAACATATAGAGGAGGAAAAAAAGAAGGCGGAGTACGCCTTTAATGACAGACCATTGTTCATAATTAAAGCCGTTCTGTTCATTTGAGAAAAAGCAATTAACTAAACGCATTCATTTCTAATTTAAGTAAGTTGGTAAGTGAAAGTTGTGTGTTGCGAGCACGCACTAGATTTTTTTTTTATACAAAAATTGCTACAAATAGTAAGGTCTCAGGGGTTGGTGTAACGAGGTGCGGTACGATCCGTGAAAATCCCGGATTGTGGCGCCATCTCTGGGACAGGGAAGGAGTGTGGGTGAGAGGGTTATGAGCGAGGGAGGTTATTATTTTTTTTCTGGATGAGAGACATTTGGTGGCTCGAGTTTTCCGGATCTGCTTTCCCAACTGCCTTCTTTTGTGATTCCTTCACAAGGCTTATAATGCTGCAGGACTCTTGTTAGTAGGTGAAGGCTGCCATCGGACTTTCAGTCACCGTTTGTCGGAATGTCCATATTAACTCAGTGGAATGGGATATACATCAACATTGTTCCATCTCAGTCCGTAGTTATATTTATATATGTATTATTTAATAAATAGATATCCGATTTGTATTGGATAATTACTTATATTATTTATTAGACAGGTAGGAGAGTTGCACGGACCAACATGAAGTTAGCTAACAGGATGGGAAGTGTCAAGATAGGGACCGTGGTTGTATCGCAGGGTTAGTTAAAATCGGGGCAAGGAGGTTGTACGGTATGAAGGACCTTTTAAAATAATTGCAATTCGGGAAAATAACATTGTTACGATACAGAGCATAAAGGACCCCAGGAAAAGGAGGACGGTGCATATAGAGCAGTTGAAATTTCCATTAAGGGATTCGGGGAAATGAGCTTTTTGAATTATTCCTATATGAATCAAGACTTTTGAATAATTTATCTATTGGAATAGATATATTGTTGTTTTCGTTTAGTCAACGTCGTTTTGTTGCAGTTTTTAGATATTTTTCCTTATCATTGAATTCTCAACTTCATGGGAGTTTACGCAGAATATTGGAGAATATTCGTAAACTGGCGGGGGGGGGGGGAGTTAAGGTCGTGAGTAGAATTATATTGTATTTAATCCTATACTAAACAATAATATTTTATTTTGATCTCTACCCGCAACGTTAATCATTTCTAATGTTCTAAATGAAGATTTACATTATTGAATAAATAAGTCTTTTCCCAGCAAGTGAGTTGTTCACAATATTTTAAATCAAATGTTTTATCATTCACTTTAACCATATGTTTTAATTCATAAATACACACACCCGCTTCCACTTCTCTCATTCAAGTCCATAGCAAAAATTAAATTAATTAAAAAATATATTTTCTTTACATCTCCCCCCGCGGGGAAGAAAATTTTCCAGATAATTTTCTCATAACTTATCCCCCATTATCTTCTTCTAATTTAGGTATTGGAATAAGATTTGTAATATGAAAAAGATTTGATTCTGTTTTTTTTTTTTTTCTGTGACCTGTATCAATCCTGTATATTGAATTGGGAATTTTTTCAATAATCTCATATGGTCCTATTTTTAGCTCATCCAACTTTCTATTTAATTTATTTCCATTTTCCACGTATACCATATCTCCTACATGGAATTCCCGATATTTTCTATGTTTATCAAATAGTCTTTTATTGTAGTCGTGCGAATTTTTTGTGTTGTCGAGTGCTATTTTCCTGTCTCTATCCCAATCACGAATGGTCTTGCCCTCCTTCAATTTTTCCGGTAAGATAGAAGTATCACAGCCATACAAAAGATAACTTGGCGTAAAGCCAGTAACTGAATGATTAGTATTAGTATAAACTTTTACATATTCTTGAGCTATCGTTGTCCATGCTCTTCTTTTCGCTTGTTCGTTTATTTTGCATCTGATTTTTTTCAGTAAAGTTTGATTTAATCTTTCATTTAAGCCGTTGGAGAATGGAGCATTTATTGCTGTGAAGATCAATGGTATCTGTTGGTCATGTAAGAATTTTTTGAATTCTTTTGAATTAATTCCTGGGTATTGATCGGAGAGAACCATACCAATATCCTCTGTTTCTTTTATGTTCATGACGAGTTTTATGAAATCATTGGCTTTTTGAGTTTTCGATGTTAGTATGAACGCGTATCTGGTAAAGTGATCTACTAACAGATGCAAATATTTTTTTGTAGACCTTGAACATCCAAGGCCTCCTATTGTGGCAGGGCCTAGATGAGACATAAATCCAAATTTGTCATGCCCTCTTGATTTGTTTTTTATACAAATTTCACAACTTCTAAAAAACTTGTTTGATGTTTTTCGTTAATTTTTTAGCTTTATAGTGTTGACTTATCGCCTTCTGCATTTGTCCGATGCCAATGTGACACAGATTCTCATGTATTTGCTTTATGAATGTGATGCTAAATCGTTCTGAAAGAATTATTTTTGCTTTTTTCTTGGCCTTTTTGGAGTATACACCCTGTCTTTCAATAAATTTGCTCTTTTTATTTTGTATTTCTTCATTGTTACTCTGATCTGTTAAAATATCTTCTAACTTAACGAAATTCACAATTTTTAATTGATCATCTGTATTTACATCAGGGAGTTCGACTCGAGTCGTTGGCCGATGAACACCGTCTCCGTACCAATCGCCAGGAAGTTTGGTTTTTCTAGCCGTATCAAAATAAAATTTGACACAGACAGTGACATAGTGTTGTAGAGTGTTTTTGTGAAGTTTGATAAAAATCCGACGACGGACAACGCCGAAACGAAATCTGAAGGTATTGCTAAAATTTAGCATCGAAGCCAGTTATCTTTTGCGAGCCTCGACAGGACTCTCCCCACCAAGCGCCGCTTCTTATCTGCGCCATGGCTACCTCTTGATAATTGGCTACCTCTTATCAGGTGCCATGGCTACCTTGCTAAAAACGTCCATAACTGTTACCCATTTAAACCCTTTCCAGGTGCAAAAAAGCGAAACAAGCAATCAACAGTATTTGGAGCATGATTTTCAAAAACTCTATGATCCCTATATCCTCCAAGCTAAGGATTTTTAACTCGACGGTAAAGGCGTCGCTCTGTTACGGAAGTGAGGTATAGGGTTATTTAAATTTTGAAGAAATTGAAAGAGTTTTAAAATTCTTTATCAAAAATTGTTTTCACTCCCAAAAAATACACCAAATTACCAAATTTATTTAGAAACTCAGTTAGACCCAATCTTTATCTCTACCCTAAAGCAGCACTTTAATTATATATTAAAAATATTCAGTTTACCCGAGTACAGATACCCCGAAATTATTGCCAAACAAATAGTTATTAGTAAATGTTCGTGGTTTGCCGAATGGATAGCTATGGCTGCTAGACTCAATACTGAATTGGATGAGTGTTTCATATCAATAGACAGATGGCGTCGACAAACTGAAAAAATTACACACCTCCTAAAACAACAGTTTATAGATAACCAATTAACAGCAGTTCGGCAATCCACACACCATACTATGTATAAATCATTAGTTCCCAGTAAAGTTAGCTATATAAATGATTTCAATAGTTTGGACTTTATAAATACAATATTTAGAGTAAGAGGAGAACTTTTAGACTTAAATTATAAACCATGGTCAAAAGATATTAGTTACATATGCACTATCTGTAACAAAAGTGAAATAGAAGACATTTCATTTTATCGGAATGTGCCCAATTTTCAATTACATAAGGAAAAAATATTTTGGTCATATATTAATAAATAAAGAGGAATTAATAACAATGCTAAAGGAAAATAAATTAAAGGAAATCTATTTATATGTTAAAGAAGCATTAAGATATAGACGGCTATTGTTGTCAGAATATGAATAAATAACATAAATATTATTTTTTTATACCTTTTATGTAGATATTATATATGTATATTTCCTTGTACGAAGTTATAGTGAGTTTTCTTTATTTTCATTTTAATTATATAAATTTTATTATTTCACTTGAAAATTAAAGTGATTTTATTATTATTTTTAAATGCACCTAAAAAGTGGCAAACTCCTGACAGACGGCTAAAGCCATGTCAGCATTTGTCCTGCGTAACTTATTTTTGAAATTTGTTAGCACTGATTGTTTATAGATTATAAATATTAAATATGTAAACACCTATTCTATTTTGTAAATAAAGGATTTTTCTATTCTATTCTATTCTATTAAACCCTTTCCATGTGAAAGTATCCAACTGTAGCTCGAGTAGCGGTTCATTTGGAGTCGGCGTTTCCTCTTGTTTTCCTTTCGGGGGTGACGATCGTACTTCGTTTTTTGACATACCTCTCATGTTCCAATTACTTCTTCTATTGTCTTCCTCATTCCCCACCAAAAATATTTCCTCTTTAGTGCTTGGAGTGTTTCGTTCACTCCTCGATGGTTCGTCTTTCCTCGATGGTCAGCTAATGTGACCTCCTGCTGTTGTTCCAGATCCCTAATTGTCTCGACCATAAGCTTGTATCGGACGAACTTTCGATCAATTCCGATCTTTTCTGCTCTCCATAGTCTTTGTATCTTCTCCCAAACCGATGCATTCACTACATATAAATAGTTAGTCTTGCAGGTCTAGATGCGTCCTTTAACAAACTGCACAACTGATCCTCCGTTATTTCTGGCGGTGACCAAATAGTTGTGATTTTACATCTTCCGTACTGCGTAAAATCCACTTTTGTTAAACCTGAGGTTTTTGTCTTCCATATAATCTGTCGCTTCTTCGCATTGATGGTCTCTTCCCTTTCTTCCATGTCCGTTGTCCTTTCTCCGCCAGAACTATTACCGCTCGTCGACTCCCTTTCGCTCTCCGACGCTCGAGACTCTCTTCTCCCTTCACATTCTGGTGTACATTCTCTAACAAATGATCGCATGATTTCAGAGGATTCTCCCTTCTCTTCCTCTATTGCATTTATTTGCATTGCTCGCGACAGCCAATCCGCTTCTATATTCTCTTTCCCGGGCTTATATTTTACCTCCATGTTGTATTGGCTTAAATACTCCTTCCAACGAGTCACTCTGGCTGACGATTCTTTCAGCTTCCCTACCCAAAGCAAGGGTCGGTGATCCGTACTCACCCTAAATTTACGACCAAATACGTACGGCCTGAAATGTTTAACCGCCCAAACTATACCTAGAAGTTCGAGGGGGCTCCAGGGCGCTATACTTTGCCTTTGTTTCAATGAGCCGTCTACTTGCGTATGCAACTGGCTGCTCCCCTCTGGTCCCTTCTTGCGATAATACCGCCCCCAAAGCAAACTCGCTCGCATCCGGTGATCGTAAATTGTTTGGCAAAGTCTGGGAAAGCGAGTACTGGTTTCTCCTGTAAACGAACCATGCACTTCTTAATACTATTCTCTATCTCCGGCGTTATTTCTATTTTCCAGCCTTTTTTTAAAAGGTTATTAAGGGGAACCAAGTATTTCGCCATCTCCGGGAAGAACCTCCGATAGTAATTCAGCGTACCCAGTAACCTCCGAATTCCTTTTACGTCTCTTGGCATCGCCATGTTTTGGATTGCTTCCACCTTTTGTTTATCAGACATTATTCCTTCTTTCGAAATTGAATGACCCAAAAAAATGATTTGTTCATGTCCCTGAATCGATTTTTCTACCGACAATTTTAGCACAAATTCGCTTATCCTTTCGAACACGCGACGCAAATGTTCTATATGCTGGCCTTCATCATTGCTAAAGATCAGAAGATCGTCCATACACACTTGGCAAAATGCCTCATCTAATCCCCTCAAGAACTCATCCATAAGCGTTTGGAACGTTATAGGTGCGTTTTTCAATCCAAATGGCATCCGTGTAAATTCGTAATGCCCTCTTTCAAAGGAAAACGCTGTTTTATGCTGGTCCTTGCGATGCATCCGTATTTGATGATAACCGGCTTTTAAGTCCAGGGTGCTAAATATCGTGGCTCCACTTAACCTATACAAGATGTCATCAAACCTTGGAATCGGGTATTTTTCATCTAAAGTATTCTCATTTAGCTTTCTAAAGTCTACCACGACTCTATATTTTTCCTCTCCGTCCACGGATTTTTTCTTTACTGCCCATAGAGGGCTGTTATATGGCGACGTACTGTCCACGATAATACCCTGACTCATTAAATTATCAAGCTCTTCCTGGATGTGCCTTCTAAGTGCTTGTGGGTACCGCCTTTCTTTAACGTAAATCACTCTTTCTTGTTTTAAAGGGATTTCGTGTACCGTTCTTCCTGTAGCTCCCAGTACCTCCCCATCTCTAAAAAATATATCTCTATATTCTATCTGTAACCCTTTTCTCCATGGCTCAATCTTTTTTAAAGCCCCTACCGTAACCGCTTCTTCTCCCCGGACCCTTTTGCTCTTATATTTCTTTCCTCCTAAGCGGATTATCCATTTTTCGCCTTCGTTACTAATTTTGGCACCTTATTTTAGCACACTTTTCCTAATAGATCGCAGCCAATTATCCCGCCGTATTCTCTAGGCATACTTTTCACAATATGGACTCGCAATCTTCCCTCCCCTATTTTCCACCTACTCAATTCCAATTCCACTTCTCCCTCTACACTGCAAGGCCCTCCCAATGTGATTAATTTGCACTTGCAAGCCTGTACATGTATCTGTTTACCTGAATACAGCACTTCTAATGCGCTTCGGCTTATTATCGTGTTTGAACTGCCCGTGTCAATCAAGCACTTTACTCCCCCCGCGACACTCACGATTGGCAATCCAACGCAACAACTCTCTATATTATTTACTATAGCGCGGTTGCCACTCCCCTTACACCCTCCTCATTCTTCATCTCGCCTTCTTCTTACAGCATCTGCTGCTCTCTCTATAGTTCTTCTGCTGCTCCTTCCTCCACGAACTCGTCTGCTTCCTTGTGCGCTTCGGTCATCCTCTGTCTCAGAAGTTTCTATTGACTCCTCCGACTCCGAAGAAGGTCCTCTCTTTTTCCACACTCTTTGTGCATTTACCTCCATTGGTTCCACCCGGTTCGTTTCACCCCGCCTGTACACATAAGGACATTGTCTCGCGATATGTCCCTCATTTCCGCATTCAAAACATTTGGTACGAAGACACTGCGCGACCAGACGCCCTACTTTTCCGCACCCATGGCATTTTCTTTCCTTTTTTATCCAAATTATTTTTTCTTTTCCTGGCTTCTTCTCCCACACTGTAGTCCTCTCTCGTCCGCCGAAATCTGCATCTATCTTTTTCCATATATCTGGCCTTGTTCTAACCCTATCAGCCTCGCCTCTTCTGTAAGTTACCCTGCTCCACCCTCTGCTCTCACCCGTTTCTGTGCCTTCTCCACTCCGAGCCTCCTCTTCCCGTGCGCTCGCGTTCATCATTTTTTGAGCACATTCGATAAAAGTTTGTCTCGGGGTAGTCCTTCCTTTTTTCCTGTGTCTCTCGCAAGCTGCACTTTTAATATAGTAGCTAGAAATGCCATTCTCGCTTCCACCTCTACCGCATTCACTGTCTCCCTCATTTTCTCTGTTATTCCATTGAAACGAGCTAGCAATGTCCCTGCATATTGCCCGTTTATCTGATATGTTTGCTTCTTTTCCCTAAACAATTGCAATATATCTTCTTCCGGAGCCCAGCGGCCTCCCCCGAATGCCTTCTTTAACCTATCCTTTATGACAGCCCAGGGTGTGTCCTCGTCCGCTTGTAGCATATTTAATACGCTCCTTTTAACGCGAGATACTAGAGCAGCCTTCAGAGCATTCGCGTCCATTGGATCTATGAGATTCTCAGCCGCTTTAGCCTCTATTCGCGCCATCAAACGGTCGCCTCCTTTAATGAAATTGTTCATTTCTCCAATTCCGCCATCGTACCTTTCCAAATCCGACACTGCCTTTCTCAAATCTTGAGATGTTGCCGTTCTTTCCTTAAGCCACTCCAATGCATTAACGTGTACTGATGCTAAGTTTTCCGTCGGTATTGGAGGGATCTCTGGTGGTAAAGATAGGATCGCCGGGCGTAACACTCCTTCAGCCATTTTGAAGTATTTTAATCTTCGTCACTGTACGACGAAAGCCGAGGAAAGAAAAAGAAAGGAAAAAAAAAAAAACTATAATAAAATTGAACTCACCTTCCCGGGTTTCGGCACCACTTATGATCGACAGGCGAAGAACAGTAAAAAATGCAATAATTTTAATAATGTTATATAATGATAAACAACTCACTTGCTGGGAAAAGACTTGTTTATTCAATAATGTAAATCTTCATTCATAACATTAGAAATGTTCAGAGAACCCATTTGTCATTTTGTATAATTCTTTGGTGTAATTTTTGGTTCAGCATTTTTAAATTAATTCTAAATTCAATAATTAATAAGTTGTAAATTAAGTAATTAATATATTGTCGTTAATTTATTAATCAAATTTAACATTGAATATCATACCAATCGAGTATTTAACTATTTAATTAGCATTAGTTTATTGTTATGTGCGTGGGCGTCTGTGATTGGTCGAAGACGCTCTGAGACAAACAAAAGACGCTTCAAGTCAGTCAGCTGTTGATCCTCGCCAGCCGAGTAGGCATTACTCCTCACGCTTAAAACATTCATTAAAAATATCTAATGACATTCTCGTACACCCAGGGTGTTCAGTTTTGTATTGTGCATATTTGCAGACATTATTTCAGAAGACTGAGCGAAGAGGAAGATTAAGTTCCCATGGATGGATGGACATTTAAAGTAAAATAACTCCAATACTATTTTTTATATAATGTCTGAACTTTAAATTTTGTTTAATCTTCAACTTTAAAAAACATTCTATTAACATTGGACTTAACCTTTTGGCATTAAATCAAATTGCTGAATTCAGTTATTATATATATATCTTTGTATTATAGTTATTAATCATTTTTTTTATTACTTTACTCTATAGTTCATCAATGGCCATTCGATTAAAACATATTTTTTTGTCTATAATAGTTTATAAGTTGTGTTTCATTTTCATTTAATCATTTTAGTTTCATTCTTGTTTAATAAATTATTTGTATTTAATAAATTACAGTTTAAGCTTTAAATATCAGAGGATTTTCTTTATTTCCTTTCATTCATATTATTTTGTTCTCCTTTTTTATTATGCTATTATTCTCTAAATTACAAAGGTAAACTTTATGTTAAATATCTTTCATCTTATTCTTTTATTATATAAAACTTTTAATACATTAACCAACAAAACTAAGAGCATTGAGCACCGGCCATACTTTCTTCATCAGGGAAGCGAAAGGTTTTTATTATTAAAACCTAACTTGCCTGAACATACTGGTCCTCCGGGCTCCGGATCGCTTAATTGCCTTAGTTTTGTATTGAAAATAGCAAAAAAAGTGAAAGGAAATTCTCTGTTATTATATTCTTGTAATATACTTATAATCTAATTCTTTCCTTAAATTGATATTTTCATTTGTATTGTTTACACTTCATTTTTGTATACATCTTTTGAATTCTAACTTGGTTCCCACTTTATTTGTTTTATCCAATTTTTTTTAACTTTGTTAGTTGTTCGATCTCACCCACCAGATTTCGCTTATTTTAATTTAATTTCATACGCTCTTGCAACTTTTACCCCTTCACTTCAATTTTCTTTTCATCAATAATCCTTCATAATGTCGACTGAGGCTTCATTACGCAGAAAACTCAACGTTTTAGGGCCAAAAATCAAAGCTGTTGTTGAACAAGGTCGTAAGGTCGATTCAGATAGGGATTGTCTTTTTATGTTCAAGGGGTTATATAAAAGTCTGCAACGCAATTATGATACCTATATTACAACTTTTGAGTCATTAGAAGATATTTATGAGACTGAAGGAAAAGAGCTAAGTGATAAGGATCGGACCACATTGGCGAATGTTAAGCGGTATTTTCATGAATCGAATGCGATTTATGAAAAATATATGAATCCTACACCATCACAACCTGCACAATTGGATCAAACTAGCATTCTGAATCAATCCCTATCTCTACGAACTCATCTTCCAAAGATCAACCTTCCTAAATTTGATGGTAATTACCAGGACTGGCCCACATTCCGTGATACTTTCCTTTCTTTGATCCATAATGAGGCGGCTATTCCAAAGATTGAGAAATATCACTTCTTGTTGTCTTGTTTATATGGGGCTGCACGCTCACTTATCAAGAGTGTACCGCTTCGCGAAGAGAACTATGACCAAGCCTGGTCGATCCTCGTTGAGAACTATGACAATAAACGTCTCTTGGCTACTCACCATTTGAATGCATTGTTGGAATTCAAACAATTGCCCTATAAACCCAGTTTGCAATTATTGAAATCATTTCTTTCTAGTGTTGGAGAAAATATTCAAGCGTTTAAGCTCTTGAAAATACCTGATCCCGATGAGTTCATTTTATTTTCCTTAGCTATAAGATGTTTAGATCCTTCTACTAGAAGAGAATTCGAAAAAAGGAATTTGGACTCCGATTTTCCCAAATTTGATGACTTAGTCAAATTCATCAAGGATGAATGCAAAGCATTGGAGCTAACTGAGAATAAACCCTCCAACTCAAATTCAGTGCATTCCCTCGCAGGGACAAAATTCAAAACCTCATTAATGGTTGAGAGGAAGCCGGTTCGAACCAAAGGATACCAAACTAAACAAAAAACATATAAACCATGCCCAGTGTGCAAGGGAACACATTCACTCTTTGAATGCAACCAATTTCGAAAAGCACCAAACCATGCTAAGTGGAAACTTCTTAAAGGCTGGAAAGGCTGTCTTAATTGCCTCAACGCCAATCATGAGCTTGATGATTGTAGATCAAAACATAGCTGCAGCATTTGCCACAAACGTCATCACACTTGGCTTCATGTTGGTGGTGATCCTAGGAAAGATGTTTCTACAACTGGCACCTCTACAAGGGAAGATATTCAGTGCGACAATAAAGACAAAGAAGTATCGCCCGTATCTCTAGCCAGTCATTCTCAAACTAATGATGTGCTCCTAGGAACAGCTGTTGCTACTATTAAGGATAGCAAGGGAAATTTCCAACCTGTCCGCATGGTTCTCGATTGTGGTAGCCAATATTCATTCATTTCAGCCGATTGTGCTAATCGTCTCCAACTTAAGGTAAAACCATTCAACCTACCCATATCAGGCATTGGCCAGACGTCTCTAACTGGAAATCGGGGCATTGCTTCTTGTCTCATGCGCCCTGTCTTTGGAACTCAACAGCTTAGGACCAATGCCGTAGTTGTTGAATGCATTACTAATCCACTTCCTCATGTTGAACTACCTAGACAACTAGTTGAGACCTTCAAGCACTTTGAATTAGCAGATCCTACATTTCACCAGCCTGGACCCATTGAGTTTCTTTTGGGTGCTGATTTGTATTTTGAAATAATAAAGGACAAGCCAATTACGATCCAACCGACCTTTCCAAAACTTATCCCCACTGCTTTTGGACATGTAATTGCTGGATCTTTTCAAAACCACACATCTTCAACCTCAAAGAAACAGTCCTTGTTCGTTAATGGGCCAGATAACTTAAATGAAGAAATGTCGAAATTCTGGCAAATGGAGGAAGTCCAACCTAAGACTATACAGTCACCTTTAGATATTTATTGCGAGCAACATTTCATGGAGACTCATTCACGTACGCCAGAAGGTAAATATATTGTTCGTCTACCATTTAAAGATTCATTTCCCGGCGACATGAGCGAATCCAAAGGCCAAGCCTTAAAGAGGTTCTTTAATTTGGAATCTAAGTTAAGTAAAAATCCGACCCTTCGGCAGGAGTACGTACATTTCATGGAAGAGTACATTAATCTTAAACATATGGAACGGACTTCTGAAAAAGGATCATATTTCATTCCCCACCATGGAGTGGTAAAGAAAGATAATAATTCTAAAATCCGTGTGGTTTTCGACGCTTCTGCATCTACTTCTGTTGCTTCCATAAACGACCATTTGCATACAAGTTGCAGAGGAACATCACTGAAATCTTGTTTAACTTGAGAAGACAGCCAATCATTTCCCTCTAACCCGTCTCTTAATCATAAAACTTTAATGTAAAATTCGAGGTCGAATTTTGGTGGGCGGGATGTTCAGAGAACCCATTTGTCATTTTGTATAATTCTTTGGTGTAATTTTTGGTTCAGCATTTTTAAATTAATTCTAAATTCAATAATTAATAAGTTGTAAATTAAGTAATTAATATATTGTCGTTAATTTATTAATCAAATTTAACATTGAATATCATACCAATCGAGTATTTAACTATTTAATTAGCATTAGTTTATTGTTATGTGCGTGGGCGTCTGTGATTGGTCGAAGACGCTCTGAGACAAACAAAAGACGCTTCAAGTCAGTCAGCTGTTGATCCTCGCCAGCCGAGTAGGCATTACTCCTCACGCTTAAAACATTCATTAAAAATATCTAATGACATTCTCGTACACCCAGGGTGTTCAGTTTTGTATTGTGCATATTTGCAGACATTATTTCAGAAGACTGAGCGAAGAGGAAGATTAAGTTCCCATGGATGGATGGACATTTAAAGTAAAATAACTCCAATACTATTTTTTATATAATGTCTGAACTTTAAATTTTGTTTAATCTTCAACTTTAAAAAACATTCTATTAACATTGGACTTAACCTTTTGGCATTAAATCAAATTGCTGAATTCAGTTATTATATATATATCTTTGTATTATAGTTATTAATCATTTTTTTTATTACTTTACTCTATAGTTCATCAATGGCCATTCGATTAAAACATATTTTTTTGTCTATAATAGTTTATAAGTTGTGTTTCATTTTCATTTAATCATTTTAGTTTCATTCTTGTTTAATAAATTATTTGTATTTAATAAATTACAGTTTAAGCTTTAAATATCAGAGGATTTTCTTTATTTCCTTTCATTCATATTATTTTGTTCTCCTTTTTTATTATGCTATTATTCTCTAAATTACAAAGGTAAACTTTATGTTAAATATCTTTCATCTTATTCTTTTATTATATAAAACTTTTAATACATTAACCAACAAAACTAAGAGCATTGAGCACCGGCCATACTTTCTTCATCAGGGAAGCGAAAGGTTTTTATTATTAAAACCTAACTTGCCTGAACAAGAAATTATTAACGTTGTGAGTAGAGAGCAAAATAAAATATTATTGTTTAGTGTGGGATTAAATACAATATAATTCTACTCACAACCTTAACTTATATATATATATATATATATATATATATATATATATATATATATATATATATATATATATATATACGAGGGGTGATCAAAAAGTTCCAGGACTGATTTTTTATTAATTTATTTAAAAAATCTACAGGCTATTGGACGTCGTCCCCTTCAAAGTACTCCCCTTGGGAAGCTATACATTTTTCCCAACGATGTTTCCACTGTGTGAAGGACTTTGAGAAATCATCTTGTGAAATGGTGTGCAGCTGCTCCAGCGATTTTTTTTTAATGTCATCTACGGACTCAAATCTCTTCATGGGTCTCTTAAGTTTTGGAAACAAGAAAAAGTCTGCAGGGGCAAGGTCAGGTGAATATGGAGGCTGTGGAATGACCGTCATTCCATTTTTGGTGCAGTAGTCGCGAATGAGCAGTGCGGAATGAACAGGCGCATTGTCATGATGCAGCACCCACTCACCGCTCCGTTTTTTAATTTTCTGTTAAAATCTGTTGACACGAACCAAATGAAATGTTCAATTCTTCAGCCATCTCACGAATGGTTAGTCGACGATTAGAACGCACGAGACTGTTCAATCTTGCAACATGATCGTCGTCAGTCGAAGTTGATGGGCGCCCTGAACGAGAATCATCTTCACACGATGTCCGGCCTTCCTTGAACCTTTTGTACCACTCATGACACCTTGACCGACTCAGACATTCATCACCGAAAGCCACTTGCAACATTTGAAAAGTTTCAGTAAACATTTTACCCAACTTCACACAAAACTTTACGCAAACGCGTTGCTCTTCCTTTACATTCATTTCACATAATCGCCGAACACAAAAAACTTTTTTTTCCGAAAACAGCAGTAACTTTGCATTGAAGAAGGTTATAAACAAACTGAATAAACAGCTGAGCTCAGGAAGAGTCACGCTAAACAATGCTGCCAACCGCACTGCTCTATGACACTCCATTGCCGCGCAATCTCAACAGTCCTGGAACTTTTTGATCACCCCTCGTATATATATATATATATATATATATATATATATATATATATATATATATTCAATTTTAGTTCAATTTTAATTGAACCCCTGTGTGAAGGAAATCGGAAATTCTAACTTTTTTATAGTGCGCCACACCCCCTCGCCACTAAACTACAAAATGAATATTTTCTTGAAAAACAAGGTCCCCGATAACAAAAAATTGGACCCACGTGTAAAAGAAATCAGAAATTGTGACTTATTTATAGTGCGCCCCCCTCCCCCACGCAAATAAATATAAAATGAATATTTTCTGAAAAAACACCGTCTCCGATAACATAAAATTGCACCACCATGTGAAAGAAATCCGAAATTCTAACTTTCTTATAGTGCCCCCCCCCCCTCGCAACTAAAATACAAAATGAATATTTTCTGAAAAAACACGGTCTCCGATAACATAAAATTGCCCCACTACGTGAAAGAAATCGGAAATTCAAACTTTTTTATAGTGCACCCCCCCCCCCCCCCCATCTCGTCACTAAACTACAAAATGAATATTTTCTTAAAAAAGAAGGTCCCCGATAACATAAAATTGGACCCACGTGTAATAGAAATCAGGAATTCTGACTTATTTATAGTGCGCCCCCCTCCACCACGCAACTAAAATACAAAATGAATATTTTCTGAACACTAAACTACAAAATGAATATTTTCTTAAATAACACCCTCCCCGATAGCATAAAAATGGGATCCCCGTGGAAAAGAAGTCCGAAATTCTAACTATTTTATAGTGCACCCCCCCTAAAATAAGAAATGAATATTTTTTTAAAAAACACCGTCCCTGATAACGTAAAATTGGACCCCAGTGTGAAAGAAATCTGAAATTCTAAATATTTTATAGCACCCCCAAAGTAAAAAACGAAAAAAATATTTTCTTAAAAAACACCGTCCCCGATAACGTAAAATTGGGCCCCCGTGAAAAAGAAGTCCGAAATTCTAACTATTTTATAGTGCACCCCCCCTAAAATAAGAAATGAATATTTTCTTAAAAAACACCGTCCCTGATAACGTAAAATTGGACCTCAGTGTGAAAGAAATCTGAAATTCTAACTATGTTATAGCACCCCCCCAGTAAAAAACGAAATGAATATTTTCTTCAAAAACACCGTCCCCGATTACATAAAATTGGACCCCCGTGTGAAAGAAATCCGAAATTCTATTTTTTTTTTTATACCCCCCCCCCCACTCTAAATTCGAAATTAATATTATATTTTTAATTTTCGACCCAATTATAATTTTTTTTTTTTTTTTTCGGACTTTAAGGCTTCCCCTGAAGCCCTATACTGCCCATACTAACACCCATGGCACTGGGTGATACTTCTCCTACGAAAGAAAAGCACCATCCAGGGCGGGACTCGAACCCGCAGCTCCGGCATAGGCGTACGGCGCTTTATTGCACAGCCACACCGGGCCCCTTATACTGACATATATAAAATTAAATTAATGGGTGATCAAATAAGTGAAAAATTAAATTAATGATTGGTCAAATGGGTGAGAAATAAAAGACATCAGGTGAATATATAAAACGATTTTATCCGCTCTACTGGAAATAGTTGTAGAAAAAGTTGTTTAGCAATAAATGATAATTATCCGCTCGTCCCTGCATTGCGGGCTGTAGTATCCGACTTCAGTTTGCGGCGTTTTACCTCAAAATGACGGATAACCGCTCTGATATATATCCGTGCAGTTTGCCGCTCGGTGGTGGAACTCGATAACATAATCGATAACATATTAATAGTATTTTAAATTGTAACAATGCACCACTACATCACTCCCCCCCCCCCCCCCCAAGGGACAACGATAAGCAATTTCTTCTGGAATGCCTGATGATTCTTCCTGAAAACGTCCTTGTGTTCAAATCTGGTGGCGGTGGGATTTATCTTGAAAGCAGAGGGTCTGCGAACCGTACTGTCTTCTTCTTCTAGGGAGCAGGATGTGCTGCAGTGATGTGATAAGCTACCGATGCCATCTTTCTATTTTGCCATCAGACGGAGGGGGATATGCTGTTGTTTTTCAATGGTGAATGCCCAGAAGATTTGTTAGGTGTGCGGAGAGTGAGCAATCAAATTGTCTGTCACGATCTGTCGTGATATTAGATAGAACTCCAAACCTGGCGATCCACGAAAATAATAGAGACCGTGCGACTGATTCCGCTGAAATGTCCTTTAAAGGTATTGCCTCCGTCCAGCTAGAAAAACGGTCAATGATTGTTAGTAAATAGATATACCCATAGGAAGGTGTCAGAGGACCAACAATATCCAGATTTAGGTGAGAAAATCTACTACTGGCTGCTTCGTAGGTACCTATTTCGCTAAAAATATGTTTAGTAACTTTTGAACGTTGACAACCCCTACATATTTTAGCCCATAGTCTGACATCTTTTTTAAGGGAAGGCCACACATATCGTTGCTTGACGAGCTCTATGGACGCTTTTACTCCAGGATGTGCCATATTATGGAGAGAGTCAAAAGCTGGTTTCTGAAATGATCGCGGTAAGCAAGGCCTCAAACAACTTGTAGATGTGTCTACTATCACATCTTCTCCTGATGTTGATGAGATTTGTGCAAATTTAAGGGAACAATTTTTATTAGCCTTTAGCTGTTGTAGTTCCTCGTCCGTACTTTGTAGTTTCGCTACCTCGTCGAAGGAAATCACGGATGGGACAGATATAGCGGATAGGTGAGAAAAGAAGTCAGCCGAAGTGTTGGATTTGCCAGGAAGGTACAGGAGGTTTGTGGTCGTAATTGGCGTGAGGAAGCCTTGTCGATCTGTTGCTTAAACGCGTATATCAAAGGCCTATGATCCGTGTATAATGCAAAATCCCTACCTTCTAATATGTAACGAAAGTGTTTAACGGACATATATGCAGCAAGTAACTCTCTATCATACGTACTATACTGCTTTTGAGTTTCGGTTAATGATTTTGAAAAGAAACCAAGTGGTTCCAAAACACCGTTACGAAGTTGGTTGAACGACGATCCGACTGCAAAATCCGAAGAATCAACGAGAAGCGCTAATGGTAAGTCGTCTGATGGGTGGGCTAAGAGTGTTGCGTTTGTGAATTGAGTTTTAAGTTTCTCAAAAGCACACAAAGTCTTAGGAGTCCATTCCACGTTGCGTTTATCATTTTTGCACGTATCTGCACGTTTGCAAAGGTTAAATAACAGCCTAATGTATAGTCAAAAAGGTATAAAAGTAATGATCGAGGTAAAGCTCTCAATTCGTCTGTGGTTAAAGTTTCGATTCCTTCCTTTCCCAAACGACGTATCGCGGACTCCATTTTATCCATCATACTGATAAGGTACTTCCTAGGAGGTATTTATAAATACTCCTCCTCCTGGAACCACAAACAATGTGGACTATGTTTAGTATATTATTCGTGTTGTTATTTTTAACGGAAAACCACTCTGTTTTAAAAAATTTTCAATTGCATGTGTTAACCGCCTTGATGATTTAGGTTTACTAAATCTTAATGGGGTGTGACATCTCCTTTTATTACCAGCTTGATTCCGTTCAAGACTATCTCTAGTAAAATCAATCCCCATTTTTCTTTAAATGTAATCTTATAGTAATTGTTTCTCCTCTAAAATCAATAAGCTAGCCGTTCTGATCTACTAAACGAACAGTAATATTGTCAACAGTCCTCACGTTAGTAGGATAGTAAATAACAGGATTCGGGGTTTCGATGATTTTATATCCTGGTTCTACTGCAGGAAAGAATTGATGTATACTATGATCCGGATCTCCATTCACAAAAGACTCCGACCCGATGTTAGAATGAATCGAAATAGTATTTACCTAAGAATTTTGACAATGTTTGATTCAGTATAATGATGCCGTGGATTAATAACTTGTTCGGGGCTAGTAAAACCCAATAGCGGGCCGATGGAATGTGGTTTTCCTTGACAGTTGAAATAAACCTGCTTAGACGATCTAATTCTTTAGGGTACTTAGATTCCCTCTGAGTACAAGTCCAGCATCTGGATCACGGTGAGCGATTTCGTCGCTTAGAAAAGATTGTATAGCATCGATATCATACGATTCTCCAGGTATTTGAATGGCCAGATCACCGAAATAATACATATCGTTACCACGGTTTCTTATGTTTGGAATAGTATTATATGTGTCAAAAGATAATAACCCGATTGTACAATCCGACCCTAATTCTAGAGGAGATAGGAAGTTTGCATGAAGAACGCTAGAATTGCCTGTAAACGTTACTGTGTAGCTCATGATTATTAATGATCAAAATTTATGAAAAACATCGGCTAAATACTTTAAGCAAAGGTGTCCACAAACTGGAGTATTCGACTTTTGATAACGACGGCGGTTATATAATACTTGACAACCTTTGAAATAATCTAACAATTGAGGAGGATGTTTTAAATTTCCAAAAGAATCAAAGTATTTCACTACATTATCTTTTTTTACATAACAGACCCTATGAGAACCAGGTTCTGAACTTGTATTTAAATTTACAATAGCTGACTCGAGTTTTTTGGATATTTTGGAAGTTCATCCAATTTTAGTTTGGCTTCTTTAGCTTCATTGATCGCCTTGGCTACAAGTAGTAGAAACGACGGATTGTGCAATTGTGAACTGGGCCACGCCGTCTGGCAGGGTGAGGGGTGTACGGTTGATTGCACAATCCGGCAACGTCACATGGAATGTGTGAGATGTGGCAACATCGCTTTGTTTACATCGTGCTGTAGCAGAGCAATATGTGACCTTGAGGGTCATTGACCGACCTTGTGAGGGCGAGGGGGATGTTGTTCTAGGGGGGGGGGGTTGTTTGTTTATGTTTAACCGGGTTGACCCACTTCACAACCCGGCCAGGTGTGTGTAGGTGCATGCGGTTCATTGACCCTTTGTTTACATTATGCCAGTGGCGTCATCCTCTGAGTGGGAGTTTTGTTTGTTTACGTGCTGTAGCAGAGCAATATGTAACCTTGATGGTCATTGTTGATCTTGTGAGGGCGAGGGGGGTGTTGTTTTAGGGTGAGGGGAGGGGTGACCTTGAGGTGTGTTATGAGGTTTCAAGGGGTCAACGGATGTGAGATGCCCAACATGGCAAGGTTGGATTGTAGATGTGGCAACAGCGCTTTGTTTACACCGTGCTGTAGCAAGGCTATATGTGACCTTGATTTAATCAGCTGTATCAATCATAATTTATCAATTGAATTCATTGATCAAGATTTCTCCCCCCCCCCCACCACATACATAAGCCTTCGTCATAGTCCTAGTACTGATAAACCAGTTTTCTTGTTCAGCTGTTTCATTCATAATTCATCATTTGAATTCATTGACTAAGCTTAGTAAAAGCAGGAGGTTTCTCCCCCCACCACATACATAACCTTCGTCATAGTCCTAGTACTGATAAACCAGTCTATTATGAGACGACTAACTAGTAAGAATATGAGGTATGAGGCCGACCAACCGTCCACATTCGTCGGTTGGAATTCACCAGTGAGTGCATTGAAACTAGCAGCAGCCGGATTTTATTATTTGAAAAACTCAGATCGGACGAGGTGTCCTTTTTGTGGAGTAATATTACATGAAAGGTTGGAACATGACGATCCTCTTGTAGATCATAAGAAATGGTCTAAATATTGTCCCTTTATTGAGTAATTGGAACAACTAGAGAAGCTACCAATGATGATAGATGACGTATGTGATAAAAAAGAAGAGGAAAACTGTTGGGGATGTTGCTGATGTCCGCAAGAGACTTAGAAATTTTCTGCAACAGATAAACGACTTGAAAAACCAGATATCGATGTATGAAATAAAGAGAGACAAAATAACTCAACTAATAAAAAAAATAGAAAAACTTCATCTTTCTCCCCTCCTCTATATTGAACCTTTTAGTCTCAATGTTGAAGCCTTGGAAGATGGTTGTGCCGCGTCGATTGGAACTGGTGACCGACTACTCCATCACTACTAGCAAAATAGTGCGAGTCGGTCTTTGCGATTTTGTACCCACTGTCGCGGTCATCGACAAGAAAACTACAGTGTATATAGATACGGAAGAATGGAGATTCATAGCCGATCAGATTCCAAGGATGTTATCTCTTTTGCAAAGCAGGCCCAAGAAATTGGAGGTTGAAGTCCGAGTAAGCTGTAAAAATGTTTATTGTACACTTTCCAAGTGGGGAAGGAACAGAGTTATGAAAATAGAACAGGTTGTTATTTCTTTTGCAATATTTAATCAGAGTTCGCCAACCCTTCAGCTCGATTGACCTTCGACATGTTTTAGCAGAAATGAAACGGCAAAGCTTTGTAAAGACGTTAAGAACATCAACAACTCATTGAAATTGATAACCAAAATGGCTGAACTATATAAAAAACATGAAGAAGGTCAACTGACTGAACCTGTGGAACCAACATCAATGGACTTTAATATTAATACTGAGACTCTTTATAATTTATTAGAACTCAAGAAAAGACCCTTATGAGTTGTAATTTATGTAATAAATAATATTTCTTTTTATACTTTTTTAATTTCTTGAACCCTTCCATAAGTAAAAATGAGAATAAAGGTAAATAAATAAAAAAAAAATTTAATTTATATGGTTTATTTGAAATAATACATGGGATAAATTACATATATAATAGTACAATTAATAATTAATATATTCATTGAGGTAAGAAAGTCTTCGCTTCTGGATAAATTCTTCGTCCTCTTGCCACTCCTCAGGTAAATTTTCCCAGATGTAGTCTAATGTATAGTCGAAAAGGTACAAAAGTAATGATCGAGGTAAAGCTCTCAATTCTTCTGTAGTTAAAGTTTCGATTCCTTCCTCTCCCAAACGACGTATTGCTGACTCCATTTTATCCATCATACTGATAAGGTACTTCATAGGAGGAGTATAAATACTCCTCCTTGAACCACAAACACTGTGGACTATTTTTTTAATGGTATCTGAAAGGGTTGTCTAATGATGTGCTGTCGAATACCAGTCCACAGTATACACATTCAACTCTATCCTTGACTCCACGAATAAATCCAGCATATGAGAGTAGATGATGAGGTGTACCAATATTCTTAAATGTTTGTCTTCTTATCCCTTCTTTTTTTAAATTTACAGCTTCAGAATTTTTTCTGACCCATGTGGCCAAACGATGGGCTTGGTTTAATGAGCAAACAAGGGAAGTGTTCAAATGGAAATGACAAGCTATCTATTCATTATTTAACTGTTTCAAGTTAGGACAGCCGAAATCATGAAGATCATAGACTGGTCTATCGATGAGTTCTTCTATAAACTTGCACTTTTCCATTCCCTTTCCCCATAATATGTCATAGTCTTCTGTAACATATACTAATAAATTCTTCATATCTTCATATTCTACATCGCCATAGGTCCAGTTCAATCCGTGAATATTTTTCATTACCCAGATGTTCGTCCGTGCTTTAGCCAATTCTTCACCCGCACCCTGCGGCGGTTTGAAAAACCAATGCCATGATGAGGCATGACTCACAGAGACTATAGATAGTTCTTTAACGATTAATGAGTTGGAGGCTGATCGATAGCCTTGAAAATCAATGACCGCTGAATGCATCATGTGTGTCATAGTCCTGCAGTGCAGTGATTTCGTTTAGGTTTTAAATAATGAATATATGCAGCCAAACGTGTGCAGAGGTTCAGTACATTTTGCGGACTAAACCGGTTCCCATTTTGTATTCCACTATATTATCATGAAGAATGAGGCAGTATGCCTTGGTATTAGGCGGAAAGTTCTCACTCTCTCTAGTTGAACGCGATTATCAATAGTCGTACTTTTTATTGCTTCAGATTGTTTAGAACAATCTATAACGACTATAGGTGCGAGGGTCTCAAAATCGGATCGTGATAGCAGCGGTTGAGAGTGTCTATTACCATAATAGCTCGTTTGAAACTCATTATACATTTCGTAGAGAACGGTGACTTTTCCTCGTGCAAAATCTAAATTCAAATCATCATAAGGATAATGTTCACTATTCAGATAGAGTTTCAAGTTTTTCAATTTACAACTATCAAAATGACTGTTATCTTTGGTTGCGTTTTTCGATCGATCAGTCTGGAATGCGATAATAACATACCGCGGCTTTTCTAAATTTGTCGATGTTTTGACAGTCCAATTTTCTTGCTGCGAAATAGGTAAATTTGGGTATTCATAAAGATACCATGATCTGAACGGTATAGTAATTATCTTGTTTTTCCCTACCATTTTCAACAACCTCAGTCGTTCTTGATCGGAAACACGAACATGTGGCATCCTTCAGACCACTTTATCTAATTTTATTTGTACGTCATTGCTACCCTTTATACAGTTGAAGTCCGTAATCGATCTGATCAAAACGAGTTCTTGCTTAAGATTAATTAAAATTTTGCGATAGTCCTCACATATCCCTAAGAGAATATCCAGTGGCAGGCATAAGCTAAAAAATCCGTCTTTATCGATTGAAAGAGTTTTATCGATCGAGGTATTATCCACCCCGAATTTTCAAGACCTTTTACTTGATTAGGTGAAAACGAAGCGTAACCTTTAAGCGTTGTAGTTATTCCAGGGTTTCTGACTCTATCAACTTCAATGCAAAAACGCAAACGCGTTATTAGTCAATTTTGAAGTAGTTCCTGGAGGTACCGTCTTTTTTTAAAATTCTTCCTTCAATGTAAATAAAACTTAAAGAAGGAAACGTATAAACATCTTGTTGATGGATCGGAAATCTGATTTCATCAGACTTGTTAAAAGTGTTGCCTGCATACGGCTGATGCGAATGATATTGAAATTGTGTAAGGGACTCATCAAATTTCACGTCTGATGTTATGTTGAGTATATTATTCATATTTTTATTTTTGACCGAAAACCACACTGTTTTAAAAGTTTGCGTTTGCATTTGTTAACCGCCTTGATGGTTTAGGTTTACTAAATCTTAATGGGGTCTGACATCTCCTTTTTTATAACCAGCTAGATTCCGGTCGAGACTATCTCTGGTAAAATCAATCCCCATTTTTCTTTAAATGTAATCTTATAGTAATTGTTTCTCCTCTAAAATCAATAAGCTTGCCGTTCTGATCTACTAAACGAACAGTAATATTGTCAACAGTCCTCACGTTAGTAGGATAGTAAATGACTGGATTCGGGGTTTCGATGATTTTATATCCTGGTTCTACTGCAGAAAAGAATTGATGTATACTATGATCCGGATCTTCATTCATGAAAGACCACGACGCGATGTTACAATGATTTGAAATAGTATTTACACTAAGAATTTTCGCAATGTCGTTTGATTTAGTATACTGATGCCCTGGGTTAATGACTTGTTCGGGGCTAGTAAAACCCAATAGCGGGCCTATGTAATGTGGTTTGCCTTGACAGTTGAAAAAAAACCTGCTTAGACGATCTAATTCTTTAGGGTACTTGGATTTCCTCTAAGTACAAGTCCAGCACCCCGATCAAGGTGAGCGATTTCATCGCTTAGAAAAGATTGTATAGCATCGATATCATACGATCCTTCAGGTCTTTTAATGGCCATATCACCGAAATAAAACATATCGTTAACACCCTTTCTTATGTTTGGAATAGTATTATACGTGTCAAAAGATAATAACCCGATTGTACAATCCGACCCTAATTCTAGAGGACGTAGGAAGTTTGCATGAAGCACGCTAGAATTGCCAGTAAACGTTACTGTGATTATTAGAGATTATTAGTAATTATAAGTCATGATTATTAGTGATCAAAATTTATGAGAAACATCGGCTAAATACATTAAGCAAAGGTTTCCACAAACCGGAGTATTCCACTTTTGATGACAACGGCGGTTATATAATACTTGACAACTTTTGAAATAATCAAACAATTGAGGAGGATGTTTTAAATTTCCAAAAGAATCAAAGTATTTCACTACATTATCTTTTTTTACATAACAGACCCAATGAGAACCAGGTTCTGAACTTGGATTTAAATTTACAATAGCTGACTCGAGTTTTTTTGGATATTTTTTATAGTTTTTATAATGGTTTATTTGGTAGTCATATTTTTCTTGGTCTTTTTTGTCGGGTTATAAATAGACCGTAACCATTCTTATACGGTTTCAAATAAAGTCCGTTTCCAACTTTTTGACCTTCCATGGCCAAATTATGCCTCTTTCGTTCATCCAATTTTAGTTTGGCTTCTTTAGCTTCATTCATCGCCTTGGCTATATGAACGATATAACGAGTTTTCGGTGTAAGCGTAGTCATTAACTTTTCAGTTTTTTTTTATCGACAGGAGGTTTTGATTTTTCAAGCAATAAGGGAAATTGAGAGTGCAAATGATGTAATGTTTCAGGATAATCAATGTCAACGTCCAGAATGTACCCTATTTCCGAGTCGTCAGGAACGTTTAGCACATCTAAATCTTGATCGTACCTCACGTAGCCCCCGTACGGAAGGAAACTGTTCACTGCGTAGCCATACAAGTTGTTCACGTCTGCATAAATTAAATAGCTCATGGGTTGATTCGGATCATAATCATCTATTAAAAAATTATTGGCTTTAGCATATCGTTTGACAACTTGTGTAATACCGCCGCGGATGCCTTTTTCGAAAAACAGAACCATATCAAAATCTTTTATAATATCCAATTCAATATCTGTCGTTTTCAACATTGCTTCATAACTCAGCCCTGGAAGAGACATGAAATATGCTGGATCTAAACAGTAGATGTCCATACAGAGTTTCCGAAATTTTTCGAATAACTCACATAATAAAAAACATTTTATAAAAAAAAAAAATTAAACCGACTTCGAAAACTAGGAAAAAGTTAAAAAAAATGCTCTAAAAAGTATGAAATAATTACCTTCTGATTTTTATGAATACACGGCAAAATCGAAAATGGTATAAAAAGCGGGAAAATGCAATAAAACGAAAAAAAATATTTTGATTTGTACGATTACACACTAACTCTTAGTAAAAAGTATTAAGCTGAAATATTAAATACCATGTTTAATATATCACAATCTTTTCGGAGGCGGCGCAAAATAGAAAATCGATAGATTTTTCATATTTAGTGTTAACAATTTTAAATTTTGCGGCGCCTCCGAAAAGATTGTGATCTATTAAACATGGTATTTAATATTTTAACTTAGTACTTTTTATTAAGAGTTAGTGTTTAATCGTACAAATCAAAATAATTTTTTTCGTTTTATTGCATTTTCCCACTTTTATACCATTTTCGATTTTGCCGTGTATTCATAAAAATCAGAAGGTAATTATTTCATACTTTTTAGTGCATATATTTTTACTGTTTCCTAGTTTTCAAAGTCGGTTTAATTTTTTTTTATTTCATACTTTTTAGTGGCGGGAGATAATTTATAGAAAGCAATAAGTTAATTTCTAAAAAAAATCGAAGTGTTTCTTTTTTTATACGGATTTTAAGTGCATTTTGTACAGGTTTCTGGTTTTCGTAGTAGTTTCCTTATTTTTTTAATGAGTACCCCTCTTCGGACACTACAGGAGATTTTGATTCATCGGTTGGTTGTTCTATCTATGGTGGGAAGGACGAGATTTATTCCGTGGGTCCGTCGCGAAATAAAAGTCAACCCAGGTACGCTCTTCCACATTCGTCTTTCCCGGGCCTTTATATTATAATTATATTAAAAGTAACCTTTTCAAGTTTATGAACACGTAATTGTATGATTTTGTATGAAGTACAAAATCATACAATTACCCATCATATATGGAATTGGAGAATGTATTTATTGCATTTTCGACCCCCATTTGAACATAGATAGTAGTTATTTCTTTCTCATAATCAAGCCATTTTCATTTATACACCTCAATAGTTGCAGAAACAAAATTAAAAACCGATCCGTATAATAGTAATCCGGTTATAGTATCACTCCAGTATATCTTTACATATCTTTATTTAAATCTATTGTTGAAAATTTATCTAAGGTTATGTATAAGGTTTGTTCCAACAAGAACCTGAAACACGTCAATAGCTAACAACAGACTACTCATGTTTCTCCCCCACTCTTTTGAATCTGAATTTGATTGGTTGGTTTTTCCAACCGATTCATCGAACATTGAAACATTATTAAGCATTGCTTAAAATTAACCAATCAAATTTAGAATAAAAAAATTAGGAAAGTACATGAGCAGTTTGTTAGTTATTATTAACATGTTTTAATTGTTTGTTGGAGCATACCTTATGTTATATATGCCATATGTTTTTCCAATAAGTAAATATTTTAAGCGATAATTAAAAAATTATTTTCATGTTTTTTCCCGATAACTTATTAAATAAATTAAGAACCCAAAAAAGAATTTAATGGGACCACATTAGGAAAATACTCTACAAGATGTAAAAGGTTTCGTTCCAATTGGTCCACCCATCTCTGAGTAATCGGTGGACATACATAGAAAAAAAAAAAAAAAAAAAACACATATGGATCGAATTGAGTAACCTCCTCTTTCGAAGTCGGTTAATAAAATTACGTCCGTTTTTATATATATTTTTATAGTATATTCTTCTTATATATATATTATTGTTATATATATTTTGTTCTTGATACTAAAAATTTTCCAAATTGTTTGAGCATGTTCGTAATCAGGCTGAGAAATATTTTCTAACGTCAGGTCATTGTAAAATTTGTCTAATGTGGGTAATTGGGTTTCTTCTAACCGGGACAATGAATCTTTGTTAGAATATGGATAGATTCATTTTTTCGTTAGCAATTCAACTTTGGATTCGTCAGGGATTACCTGATACAAATGAGGGAAAGTGATTGAGAGATTCTCAGAACCCGTTTTCATGTTTTGGACTAGCGTTTCAAGGCTGGCAGCTAAAAATTTATAACTATCTGTGAATTTTATTTTAGTTTACAATCTTTGAATGTTTTTGTAAAACTGATGTACTTTTCCGAATTACTCGGAATAACAGTAGCATCACCTTCATGATTAGCTAAAATACGTACAATAAAGTGCGAATCGTAACCCTGTAAATTGTGCATAATTACCGGCATGAAATCAGGAGTTTTTGCTTGTAAGTTGCAGTTTGAATGAGCTGCACCAATAAATTTAGATGTTACATGATCTTGATGCCGTACTCTCTGGTCTTTATTTAATGCCTTTAGACAGATAACGCACTTATTCGTTGTTTCATAATACAACATTTCTTGCTCAGTCATTTGAACCATGGGTTCGATTTTGCAATATATTTCATCAACCTTCTTTGCCAATTCATGAAGAGCCTCCATAAACAAAAACATGCAGTTAGCACCAGTATAAACTGAAGGTTGAAGATGTAATAGAGGAATATCTGCTTTAACCATAAGTGATGCACAAAAGATTTTATCATTTATTTTTTTTGATTTTTCCGGAAGTTTTTATTATTATTTTTGATCCATGTTTAATGAAATAACAACTTCCACTATTTGTTTTTATTTTTCTATTTATTTTTCATTTTCAACGTTTCGGGGCACCCGCCCCATTTTCAGGAAAAACAACTAGAAACATTTATCTACATAAATCACAGTAATCTAAATAATTTTTTTTTCCCAATAATATATCACATCGTTAATATTCTTTTTAATAGTTTTTATATAATTTACTTATAAATTACCTTAAAATTTCTTTTCATGCTTTATTGCATGCTGTCAATTTCATCCTGTATGTACATATTTATCCACACGCATGTATATATACACATATTCATCATTTATTATAATTAATTTTTAATAATTTAAAGTTAACAGTGCTTATTAGTCATCTCCTTGTCACAGACTGATTATTTTTCCTCTATGGGGATCAATTTATTTACCTTTGATTTGATTCTAATCTTCTTCTCCTCATATCTAATATTTTTAACAGTTCAAATTAATTTACTTATAATGTCTATATAATTTGTACCTAGATTCTTGGTGTCTGTTTTGAAATTTATTGTTTTATCTATATTTTTGTTATCAGTATTGCTTCTAATATTTTTCTATTTTTTTCTTTTTCTATTATTTTTGCTTTATCAAAATTAAATGTGTGGTTATTTTTTATACTATGTAGGGGCAATGCTGTCTTGTTTATATTTTTGCTATTTTTACAATCATTTTTGTGTTGTAATACTCTTGTTTTTAATTTTTTTGAAGTATATTTTATTACTTCTTATTTATTTTATACTCACCAATGTATATTTTATTGCAATCATTACATTCAATTCTGTATATGACATTTTTTATATCTATTTCTTTTATTTTATCTTTCATATTTGTTAAATATTGATTCATTTTGTTATTATTATACATTCCCATTCTTATATCATAATGATCATAGTTTTTGAAAGTTCTTTTAATTTCTTCTGTCAGACCTTTTATGTACTGCATTTTGAAGAACTTTTTATTTTTATTTAGATCATTTCCCCCTATTTCTATTTTTTCTTGATTATTTGATTTTTCGGATGTTTTATTATTATTATTAAAAAATTCTGTTATTGTTTTTTCTTTATAATCTCTTTATTATTTATTCCTTTTTCTTTTATTCTTTTTTCTTTTATTCTTTTATCTATCATATTTTTATTGGTGATTTTCTCAATTAGATTATCCTCACTTTTATGATTTTGGTATTTTGGATGAGTTTTTATTCTTTTGTACCACAAGTCATATATAATTTTTTTAGGATAAAAATTTTCTTTCACAATTTCGAAAATTTTCGATTTAATTTCATTTATGTGTAAGTCGTCTGTTATACTAATGGCTCTGTTTATTAAGTTTTTTGCAACATTTATCTTTTGATATTTTGGATGGTTACTAATAAAGCTTAACAATTGGTTGCTTGTTGTTTCCTTTTTTGTCCATTTTGTGGTTATTTTTTTATTTTTCAATATTAATTCCATATCTAAAAATCTTAGTCTATTGTTTTTTGGTATTTCAATGGTAAATTTTATTCTTTTATTATGGTTATTAAAATGCTTCATTATTTTTTCACAATTTTCTCTATCTGTAATTATTATTAGATCTTCTAAATATTTTTTAATTAATACCGGTTGAGTTTTTAATATTTTCATTTTTTCTTCCATTAATTTATTGACGTATATTCCGCTTAAATTAACTGAAAGTATACCTCCCATTGGTAGTATGGACAACTGTTTGTAAAAAATATTATTATATTTAAAAAAAATATATTTAGTACATAGTGTTATACCGTCTATAAATAATTTTTTATCTTTAATTTTAGTATGATTTTTTACTTGTTCCCAATTTTCTTCTATGATTTTTATACACTCATCTATTGGTATATTGGTGAATAGCGATTTCACATTTAAACTTACTATATATTTTATCCACTAAGTCACTAAAAGGTTCGTTTCTCATACTTCTATATGTTGTTTTGTCATTCAATATATCTTCCATTTTTTTATTATATTCATGTTTGTATAATATGGCTAGCTTTTTTGTTTTGTCTGACCTTATAATGATTATATCTTTATGTTCATTCATAAATCTTTTAAATTCTTTGAGATCCTTATTAATTTTTGTATTAAGAGGGGTTATGTTTTTATTTATTTTATCCTTTTTGGTTTTATTAGTTAAGTAATTGTTTATGATTGTACATATTTTATTTCTTGTAGCATTAATATGACTCTCGGTTGTTTCTATGTTATCAAAAATATTTTCTAAGTCTAGAATATATTATCTAGAAAATATTATCTAAATAGTTTCTAATATTTTAAGCGCACCGCAAAATAATAAATGTTCCTTTAATCGTTCTTCCGCTTTTGGTCTTGTATCTACAGGAAATAGATCTTAAACAGTAGTTATATTTGGCCGTTTGAGCAGGAGCACGAAGGAAATGATCTTGAGCGTGCTGTAGCAGAGCAATATGTCACCGTGATGGTCATTGACCGACCTTGTGAGGGCGAGGGTGGTGTTGTTCTAGGGTGAGGGGGGGTGTCCTTGAAGAGTGTTATGAGGTTTTGGTTGACCTTGAAGGGGTCAACGGATGTGAGATGCCCAACATGGCAACGTTGGATTGTAGATTTGGCAACAGCGTTTTGTTTATATCGTGCTGTAGCAAGGCTCTTTGTGACCTTGATTTAACCAGTTTACTCAGCTGTTTCATTCATAATTTATCAATGAATTCAATTGTCGTCATAGTCCAGTACTCATAAACCAGTTTACTGGTTCAGCTGTTTCATTTAAGTTCATTCATAATATATAAGCTATGATGTTGGAGGAATAACGGTGGCTCCACTCTTATATAGCCCGCTTGCAGTGGCGGGGGAGAGATGCGCTACTTGTTATCTGTTTAAAAGGATGCCGCCCAGACATCAGCTGCCGCTGGACAAAGAACCATTCATACTTATCTCCACCTTATCTACGCTCAGTCAGCGCTAGCTCTGCACTATGATAATCGAGGAATTAAGACGACAAAGAATTTGCTTATCGATGGTCAGTCAGCGTTTTGTAAGCCGCCCAGTAGTATTTTACAAATGTCAGCAGATGAATAGCTATCTATTGGAAAGGATGCTGCGCCGACTATTTTATCTATTATCCGTGTTATCTATTATCCACCCAGACATGAAAGAACGGTTTCTCTGGAAATCGCTGCAGATGCATTTCCTACTGCAGGTGGAGACAAGACGATATCATTCATTCGCTTATCTGTGTTTTCTATTTGAAAGGATGCCGCCCCTAGTAGGTTTGTCGAGGAATGATAACAATATTTATCATCCGCCCGGGTGCATTCGAGCTATTCTTTGATGTGAAGTAACGAGTCGCAAAGTTTCGTCTTTTGAATTCACTGACCAAGCTTAGTAAAAGCGATGAATGAAATTTTGGTAAACAATGTTCACCTCTACCGAATCTAATTATTACTAGTGTATTATAATATATATATATATAATGTGTTGTGAAATAAAACTATATTGCGTTTCTCTGTAACCAAAGTTTATTTTAATTAATTACAAAACTTTTTATAATTTACATTACAGGTTTATTTTAATATGAAATCTTACCTGTAACCAAAGAAACAACACTATAAGAAACTATTTCACACCTTTTAATGTCAATAACGTATATTCAACTTGAAATTTAATAATCAATAATAATCACGTTTGATCACATTTAATAGTGGTCACAATTAGTCTTATTTTCATATGTTTATAACCTTCCCGCTATCACACCTGTTCTTTCGGGATAAATCAATTACAATTCAAATTATATTAAAAGAAGTTCGGCGAAC
Source organism: Aelia acuminata (assembly GCA_911387785.2). Taxonomy (NCBI): domain Eukaryota; kingdom Metazoa; phylum Arthropoda; class Insecta; order Hemiptera; family Pentatomidae; genus Aelia; species Aelia acuminata. The sequence goes on along the minus strand of OU426985.1, from coordinate 2,090,589 downwards.
ATCTTTTACATCTCCCCCCCCCCTGGAGAAGATAAACAGCAACGCTATATTGAACCTCCATTAACTTTATAATATGGAAAAAACCCGATTCTGGTTTCTTGAAGCCAATATCTATTTTGTAAATTGAGTTTGAAATTTTTTCCAAAATCTTAAATGGTCCTACTTTTAGTTCATCTAATTTTTTTCTGTTTAATCGATTTCCGTTTTCAACATATACCAAATCTCCTACGTTTAATTCACAAATTCTTCTGTTTTGATCAAAACGATGTTTATTATAATTATGTGATTGTATGGTTTTTTCTAAGGCCATTTTTCTATCTCGAATTAAATCATTAAGTGTTTTTTCTTTTTTCAAATCATCAGGAAGAATATCGAAATTTTTGCCTTCTAATAAATATTTTGGGGAAAAGCCTGTTACTGTATGTTCCGTTTCATTGTATCTTTTAATGCATTGGTGAGCTATGGTCGTCCAAGCAACTCTGCTCTTCCTTTCATTAATCTGACATCTAATTTTGTTGATCATAGTTTGATTTAGCCTTTCATTAAGGCCATTAGAATGTGGTGCATTGACTGCCGTAAAAACAATAGGTATATTTTCTTTATCTAAAAATTCTTTGAAATCTTTTGAATTTATGCCTGGATATTGATCAGAGAGAATCATGCCAATTTTATTATCCTGTATGACTTTTTGAACCAATTTCTTAAAATCATTTGAGCCTTGAGTTTTTGAGGTCAAAATGTAAGCGTACCGTGTGAAGTGATCGATAAGAAGATGTAAATATTTTTTTGTAGAACGAGACCCACCTAATCCACCAATGGTATCTATAGACATAATCTGAAAAAGGATAAGTAGCAGGACCTAGGTGAGATAATTGTCCAAATTTAGGTGTTCCTCTTGATTTGTTTTTGATGCATATTTCACAATTTTTATAAATTCTTCTGATATTATGTGTTAAGTTCTTCGCTGTATAGAAAGGTTTAATTTTATTTTCCATTTGTTTTATACCTATATGACAGTAAAGAAAATGTATTTTCTCTATAAACGTTTCACTAAATTCCTCCGAAAGCAAAATCTTTTTTTTTTTTCCAATCTTTTGTAATATATTTCATCTTTGAATTTCAGTTTGTTTTTATTATTTCGTATATCTTCATTTTTCCCGTGATCGTTTTAGATATCTTCTAGTTTTATTAAGTTTACAATTTTTAAACAGTCATCCTGATTTTCCTGCGGTTCCAACACTGCATTTCTACTTAAACAGTCTGCTTCTAAATTATATTTTCCTGGAGAATATATTATATCAAAATTAAACTGGGACAGATAATAGGTTAAGTCTTCGAGTTCTTCATCGGTTCTAGCCTTATTATTCATTCATTCTAGGGGCTTATGATCACAGAAAACTGTAAATTTCTTGCCCATAAGCCAATGCTGCCATTATTTTACTGCTTCTTTAATTGCCAAGCATTCCTGATAAATAGCCTTTTTTCTTTTCTTGGCTTTATTCAACTTCCTGGAAAAATATGCACATGGTTTTTCTTCTTCATTTTTCTGAGGTTGTTTCAAGACAGCCCCAATTCCTTGTAGGCATGCATCTGTGTAAATATGTATCGGTAAATGTGGATCAAAGATGGCCAAAATCGGTTTTGAACACAGCAATTTTTTTATTGTCTCAAAGGATTTTTGACATTCTGCAGACCAGATAAATTTTTGTCCTTTCCTCAATAAATTACGCAACGGATCTAAAATAATTGATATATTTGGTACATATTTTCCGTAAAAATTAATTTTTCCTATAAATTGTTGGACATTTTTTCGTGTTCTTGGAACAGGAAAATCGTTAATAGCAGTTAAATTATCTTTCAATGGTTTAATGGTATTATCCTTAAATATATGGCCTAAATATTTTACCGAATCTTGCGCGAAGTTACACTTTGAAAATTTCAGTCTAATGCCTTCCTTTAAAATTGCTTCTAATAATAAAGTTAAATGTTGAATATGTTCCGAAAATGTCTTAGAGAATATCAGAATGTCATCTATGTAATTTACGGTGAATTCCGAGAGCTTATGTTTTCTGATGATGCTAGATAGAATTCTCTGAAAGATTGCTGGGGACGTTTTCAAGCCAAATGGTAAACAGGTCCACTGAAAGTGTCCTTCTTGTGTAACAAATGCTGTTTTTTCCCTGTCTTCAATTTTCAAAGGAATAGACCAGAATGCTGAGTTTATATCCAGTGTTGAAAAAAATTTGCAATCCCTCGTTTTAACCATTAAATCTTCAATTAGTGGGAAAGGTTGAGATTGAGGAACTACAATTTTATTTAAATCGCGAAAGTCGATGCATAATCTTGATTTTTTTCCTTCTTCTTTTTTAAATGCTAGTGTTACCGGAGCAGCAAACGGGCTATACGACTCTTTGATTAGGTTTTTCTCTAATAATTTCGAAACTTGTTGTTCTATTTCTTTTTTGTCGTCGATGGTGCATCTGTATGGTCTTTTGAAACAATATTTATCTATTAACAAATCAATACGAGCCTCATAACCTCTTACGGTGGCTATATCTTATTTATCTTTAGCAAAAAGTGATTTATATTTGTGGATTAATTCATCTATTTTAGATTGCTGCTCATAATTTAGATTATTCACCGAAATATCAAAATCAGTCAATTCTATGTGTTCATTAAAGTTTATTTTATATTCACCTATTATGTCATCCGCATTTTTTATTATTAAATCAGCATTGCTGTTAAAATATTGTAAATTCTTTTCTTCTTTACCATTTTTATCTGAAAAGCTGGGAATTATTTCTCTATCTTTGAAATTTATTATTTTTTCACTATCTTTCTTTTTAATTTCCTAATTCTTTTGGATTATTCACTTTTGGGTTATTTGCAGTTTTTCATTCTGAATTAGATGAAAATTTCCTATGCAATCTAATCCAATAAAAAAGTCATAATCAAAATGTTCATCATCTATCACAAAAACATTAACATTTTTTTCAATATCAAAAATCTTAATCTTCAGAGTTACCATACCAATAACCTTTTTCACGCCATTAATCGTTTTTATCTTTACATTTTTTTTCGGTTCACTAATTTGCTCATTTTTCCAGGATAGTAATTTTGAATATATGAGAGAAACGTTAGAGCCTGAATCATAAATTCCCATAACCTCTACGTTATCATTTAGCAATAATTTAATTTTGATTAATGGCGGAACTACTAGTTTTTTGGATCACTGTCATTAAATTCTACTTCTAATTCCGAATTATTAATGCTCTTAATTTTTCCTGACTTCTGTCTTTCATTACGTTTGTTTTTAAACCAACACAAAGATTCATGATGATAACGAATACCTTTGCCTTCATTTTCACAAATTCTACAAGGTTTGTCTTTTTCGAAAACTGCAACTGACCTTTTTTTAGAATTCTTTTTATTTACTAAATGCTCAAAGCCCCTAATGATATTAAATAAATCATTGGTTTCCCTCAAGCTAATTCTATCAATTTTATCACATATAAAGTATGGCAGCCCCATAACAATGAGATCAATTAGAGTGGTCCGATCTATTAATTTATTTACTTCTAAAAGAAGCCTTTCTTTTTTTAAGGCATATTCTAATAAAGAGCCTTGTAGATATTTGAATGACATAGCATACCTGAATGGCGTCCATCCCTTGTTTGCGTACGTTTTACAAAAGTTGTCCCTCCATGTTGACCAACCTGAGTTGATTGTATGTTTTATGATCATCGAACTGTACCAATCTAGGCATGGTTCTTCTAGAAATAACCTAAGGGTTGCAATTATATCAATATCTTCTTCTATTCCCAATCGGTTACACTCACTCTCAAAAACATCCATCCATTGGTATACATTTGTGGTTTTAAGTCCAAATTTCTGTATTACAAATTTCTCTGATACATTTCTTACATTATGACTTTCAGAAGTATCTTTACTCTTCCTAGAAAAAGTTTCCATCATTTTCGCCAATGCCTGTTCAGAAATGTCAGTAGTAAGAGCCTCCTGCTGCGTTGTTACCTCCTCTAACAAATAGCCCTTAAATTGCACATTCCCCTCTTCATCCATGTAAGTGTTTTTTATTGCTTCCGTTATTGAAATAAAAACCTGCCTTTTATCGTGTCACTTTTGTAATGTATTTTTTACTTTTTCGTAAACTTGAGTTTTTGTTATTTCTTCGTGTAGTTTTGCAGGTTGGAATTTATCTGGAATAACAAAGGTTTGTTTAACCTTACCTGCAATAGTAATTGCAGTTATGCAAATTATATTTGTTTTTTTATCTTCAGCAGCTTTAACTTCGAATTGAAATCCCAATTTCTCCATCCTTTATTTATAGCTGTAGCTAGTGTTGTTTTATAATGTGTTGTGAAATAAAACTATATTGCGTTTCTCTGTAACCAAAGTTTATTTTAATTAATTAAAAACTTTATATGATTTACATTACAGGTTTATTTTAATATGAAATCTTACCTGTAACCAAAGAAACGACACTATAAGAAACTATTTCACACCTTTTAACGTCCAATTCGATGAAATTTTTGCAGTCATATCTCGGGCATATCATTAGAGCAGATACTCAGTTTGATCAAAATCGTTAGAGCCGTTTTTGAGAAAATCGACAAAAACGTAAAAAGTTATTAAGTAAACTAGCCCCTCCGTTTGACCAATTTTGATGAAATTTTTGCAGTCACATCGCGGGCATATACATACACTAAATACCCAATTTCAGGTTCACACGGTTTATCACACACACACACACACACACACACACACACACACACACACACACACACACACACACACACACACACACAAACACACACACACAAACACACACACGCACACACACACAGACCATTTGGCGGGACTTTGTTTTTTGGACTCAGGGGACCCCATAACGTGTATTTCCGTTGAAAACCGGAGGTCAAATTTTTCACGATCGCAATACTTTCCCTTACAACATATTTCATATATGTATAGGTAAGTGAAAGCAAAAAAAAATTGATTTGGGCTTGAACCTTTTAAGAGTAGGGGTTATTTACTGAAGTGAGAAATTAATGTTTCCAAGAATTTGCGTTTTTTTACATTTTTTTCTATTCCAGGGCACTCTATAGTCAAATGTGGTACATATTATGTTTCTTCAAATGTTTATGTATTTTTTTTATAGGTTAAGAAAATGTCTCAGACACAGTTGGGCGAAAATGTAATTGAATTAGAATTATGATTACGATTACAATGTAATTGTAATTCAAAACATTTGAATTGCGATTAAATTGTAATTGAATTATCATTTAGAAGTACGATTAAAAAGTTTTAATTGTAATCTAATTATAATTCAATTACAGCATAATCCAATTACGAATTTTTATTTCGATCATCTGTTGTAATCCAATTACAGAGAGCTGGGATTACGTTATTTGTTCCTATGCATCTGTCTAATTATGTACTGGCTGGGAAAAAATCTTACCTGGCTTGGTACTTCCTGTTGTTCCATTTCTAAAAAAATTGCAGACGTGTTTGCGATTGGCCACACACATTTTGACGAAATTTTAAGTGGCGCAGCAAGTGGGACAGTGACAGTTTCTCACTCACAAAAAACTTTCCTGATTGAGATTAAAGTTTACTACCCTTTCACTCGGCCTGCATTTGTCCCTCTGTTTGTATGTATGTCTGACTGCCCGTCTGTGTATGACGCAATACAGGTCGCAATTTTGAATATATCGGCTAGAAATTTAGGACGAATATTTTTTGGACAACGTAGATTCACTGTAAAGTTTTAGACGAATTGCCAGTGAGCAACCGCTGGAATTGAACCCCAGATCTTTAGTATTGTAGGTTGCCATACTAACCACAACACCACAGATGACTCCGCTAAATAAATGGAGCGTTAATAGTAGCTAAATAAATACTAGTTAATAGTCAAATATGAGATGTAAAAAATAAAAACTTTAACAGACAATTTTAAACTTGGCTTAAAGTTTTATTTTAAATCCGGTTACTTTTTAGATTAGCTATAAAATAATAAATTATTAATATAAAATTCATAATATAAAATTTAAAAAAAAAATTGAATTATTTTTTTTGGGCCCACCCACTCGAAACTTAAAATGAATATCATATATAAAATTTGCAACCGTAATTATATTAGAATCCACCCTCAAACCGTAAAAATCTGAAAACTTGAATTATTATTTTTTTGGCCCCCCCACACGAAATTTAAAAGAATATGGTATTTTAAAGGTACCACCCCCATTATATTGGAATCCACCCTCAAACCGATAAAATCTGAAAAACGTGAATTATTAATTTTTTAAGGCCCCCCCTCGAAATTTAAAAAGAATGTTATATTTTAAATGTACCACCACCATTATAATGGAATCCACCCTCAAACCGATAAAATCTTAAAATCTTGAATTATTTATTTTTTTGGGCCCACCACACGAAATTTAAAAACAATATCGTATTTTAAAGGTACCACCCCAATTATTTTGGAATCCACCATCAAACCGATGAAATCTGAAAAAAATTGAATTATTTATTTTTTTGGGCCCACCACACGAAATTTAAAAACAATATCGTATTTTAAAGGTACCACCCCAATTATTTTGGAATCCACCATCAAACCGATGAAATCTGAAAAACTTGAATTATTAATTTTTTTGGCCCCCCACCCACTTGAAATTTAAAATGAATATGTACTTTAAATGTACCACCCCCCATTATATTGGAATCCACCTTCAAACCGATAAAATCTAAAAAAAATTGAATTATTTATTTTTTTGGGCCCACCACACGAAATTTAAAAACAATATCGTATTTTAAAGGTACCACCCCAATTATTTTGGAATCCACCATCAAACCGATGAAATCTGAAAAACTTGAATTATTAATTTTTTTGGCCCCCCACTCGAAATTTAAAAAGAATATGGTATTTTAAAGGTAAAACCCCAATTATATTGGAATCCACCTTCAAACCGATAAAATCTTAAAAACTTGAATTATTAATTTTTTTGGCCCCCCACACGAAATTTAAAAAGAATATGGTATTTTAAAGGTACCACCCCCATTATATTGGAATCCACCCTCAAACCGATAAAATCTGAAAAACGTGAATTATTAATTTTGTTAGCCCCCCATTCGAAATTTAAAAAGAATATGGTACTTTAAAGGTAACACCCCAATTATATTGGAATCCACCTTCAAACCGATAAAATCTGAAAAACTTGAATTATTAATTTTTTTGGGCCACCCAATTGTAATTTAAAATGAATATCATATTATAAATGCACCACCCACATTATATTAGAATCCACCCTAAAACAGATAAAATCTAAAAATCTTATATTATTGATTTTTTAAGGCCCCCCCTCGAAATTTAAAAAGAATGTTATGTTTTAAATGTACCACCACCATTATAATGGAATCCACCCTCAAACCGATAAAATCTTAAAATCTTGAATTATTAATTTTTTTGGGCCCCCCACCCACTTGAAATTTAAAATGAATATGGTACTTTAAATGTACCACCCCCATTATATTGGAATCCACCTTCAAACCGATAAAATCTAAAAAAAATTGAATTATTTATTTTTTTGGGCCCACCACACGAAATTTAAAAACAATATCGTATTTTAAAGGTACCACCCCAATTATTTTGGAATCCACCATCAAACCGATAAAATCTGAAAAACTTGAATTATTAATTTTTTTGGCCTCCCACTCGAAATTTAAAAAGAATATGGTATTTTAAAGGTAAAACCCCAATTATATTGGAATCCACCTTTAATCCGATAAAATCTTAAAAACTTGAATTATTACTGTATTTGGGCCCCCCACTCGAAAATTAAAAATAAATATCATATTTTAAATGTACCACCCCCATTATAATGGAATTACCTCAAACCGATAAAATCTTAAAATATTGAATTATTGATTTTTTTGGGCCCCCCCCACTTGAAATTTAAAATGAATATCATATTTTAAATGTACCACCCCCATTATATTGAAATCCACCCTCTAACCGATAAAATCGGAAACACATGAATTAATAATTTTTTTGGCCCCCTAACACGAAATTTAAAAAGAAAATGGTATTTTAAAGGTACCACCCCCATTATATTGGAATCCACCCTCAAACCGATAAAATCTGAAAAACGTGAATTATTAATTTTGTTAGCCCCCCCATTCGAAATTTAAAAAGAATATGGTACTTTAAAGGTACCACCCCAATTATATTGGAATCCACCTTCAAACCGATAAAATCTGAAAAACTTGAATTATTAATTTTTTTGGGCCCCCCAATTGAAATTTAAAATGAATATCATATTTTAAATGCACCACCCACATTATATTAGAATCCACTCTAAAACAGATAAAATCTAAAAATCTTATATTATAAATTTTTTAGGGCTCCCCCTCGAAATTTAAAAAGAATGTTATATTTTAAATGTACCACCACCATTATAATGGAATCCACCCTCAAACCGATAAAATCTTAAAATCTTGAATTATTAATTTTTTTGGGCCCCCCACCCACTTGAAATTTAAAATGAATATGGTACTTAAAATGTACCACCCCCATTATATTGGAATCCACCTTCAAACCGATAAAATCTAAAAAACTTGAATTATTTATTTTTTTGGGCCCACCACTCGAAATTTAAAAACAATATCGTATTTTATAGGTACCACCCCAATTATTTTGGAATCCACCATCAAACCGATGAAATCTGAAAAACTTGAATTATTAATTTTTTTGGCCCCCCCACTCGAAATTTAAAAAGAATATGGTATTTTAAAGGTAAAACCCCAATTATATTGGAATCCACCTTCAAACTGATAAAATCTTAAAAACTTGAATTATTAATTTTTTTGGGCCCCCCACCTCGAAATTTAAAAAGAATATTATACTTTAAATGTACCACCCCCATTATAATGGAATTACCTCAAACCGATAAAATCTTAAAATATTGAATTATGAATTTTTTTGGCCCCTCCACTCGAAATTTAAAAAGAATATCGTATTTTCAAGGTACCGCCCCAATTATTTTGGAATCCACCATCAAACCGATAAAATCTGAAAAACCTGAATTATTAATTTTTTTGGGCGCCCCAACTTAAAATTTAAAAAGAATATGGTATTTTAAAGGTACCACTCCAATTATATTGGAATCCACCTTCAAACCGAAAAAATCTGAAAAACTAGAACTATCAATTTTTTTGGGCCCCCCCAATTGAAATTAAAAATGAATATCATATCTTAAATGCACCACCCCCATTATATTGGAATCAACCCTCAAACAGATTAAATCTGAAAAACATGAATTATTACTTTTTTTTTGGCCCCCCCGCTCGAAATTTAAAAAGAATGTTGTATTTTAAAGGTACCACCCCCATTATAATGGAATCCACTCTTAAACCGATAAAATCTTAAAAACTTGAATTATTAATTTTTCCCTTTCGAAATTTAACGGTATCACCCCAAATATTTGGGTATTATACACCCCAAATATTAATTTTTGCCGGCCCCGACCTCGAAATTTAAAAAGAATGTCGTATTTTATAGGTACCACCGCCATTATATTTGAATCCACCCTTAAACCGATAAAATCTGAAATACTTGAATTATGAATTTTTTTGGCCCCTCCACTCGAAATTTAAAAAGAATATCGTATTTTCAAGGTACCGCCCCAATTATTTTGGAATCCACCATCAAACCGATAAAATCTGAAAAACTTGAATTATTAATTTTTTTGGGCGCCCCAACTTAAAATTTAAAAAGAATATGGTATTTTAAAGGTACCACCCCAATTATATTGGAATCCACCTTCAAACCGATAAAATCTGAAAAACTTGAATTATTAATTTTTTTGGCCTCCCACCCGAAATTTTAACAGAATATGGTATTTTCAAGGTACCACCCCAATTATATTGGATGCCACCCTCAAACAGATAAAATCTGAAAAACTTGAATTATTAATTTTATCGGGCCCCTCCTCGAAATTTAAAAATAATATCATATTTTAAATGCACCACCCCCATTATATTGGAAACCACCCTCAAACAGATAAAATCTTAAAATCTTGAATTATTGATTTTTTTGGGCCCCCCCCCACTTGAAATTTAAAATGAATATCATATTTTAAATGTACCACCCCCATTATATTGAAATCCACCCTCAAACCGATAAAATCGGAAACACTTGAATTATTAATTTTTTTGGCCCCCCACTCGAAAATTTAAAAGAATATGGTATTTTAAAGGTAATACCCCAATTATATTGGATTCGACCCTCAAACCCCCC